>JAWQFJ010008583.1:27500-42500 GCA_034096865.1 Theodoxus fluviatilis | reverse complement strand
TTGAAGGGTGTCGTCTAAGCGTACAGATTTTCATGTGTGCTAAAAACAAAACATGGCCGATATCAAATGTACTTTCTTTGTGCATACTTTGAGTAGATTTATGATATGACCGGCGATGAGTTGTTGTTGTTGTTGTTGTTGTTGTTGTGTGTGTGTGTGTGTGTGTGTGTGTGTGTGAGTGAGTGAGTGTGTGTGTGTGTGTGTGTGTGTGTGTGTGTGTGTGTGTTTGTGTGTGGTATGTGCGTGTATTTGTTAGTGTGTGTATGTGTTTGTGTGTGTTTGTGTGCGTGTGTTTGTGTGTGTGTGTGGTTTTTTTTTGTGTGTTTGTGTGTGTATGTGTGTGTGTGTGTGTGTGTGTGTGTGTGTGTGTGTGTGCGTTTGTGTGTGTGAGTGAGTGTGTGTTTGCGTGTGTGTGTGTTTGTTTGCGTGTGTGTTTGTGTGCGTTTATGTTTTTGTGTGTGTGTGTGTGTGTTTATGTGTGTCTGTGTGAATTCGTCTTTGTGTGTGTTTGTATGTGTGTTTGTGTGTGTTTGTGTGTGTGTTTGTGTGTGTGTGTATTTGTGTGTGTGTTTGTGTGTGTATGTGTGTGTTTGTATATGTGAGTGTGTGTGTGTTTGTGTGTTTGTGTGTGTATGTGTGTGTGAGTGTTTCTGTGTGAATGGTTGATTGGGTGTGTGTTTGTGTGCGCGTGGGGAGCGGAGGGAGGGTATTGTGAGACGTAGTAGGTTGTCCTTGTGCCTTTAGAGCAAAAACAAGTGTGGAATATCAAAAGAGTGAGTTCCTACCTCGGGGAACGGTTGCTATGCGTACTGCTACTAAACTACATACAAACGATGTACCTTTAAAAAAGGAAGAGAAAAAGATTTCTACCTCCAGAGCACAGACTATTATAAACGTAGAGATTTACTAAAGGGATATAACCACCTGTCGCACTGTGCGCCATATCGGCCTGATCTGCAGCCGAGAGTGCACTCCCCTGTGTGGCGGTGGCACTGACCAAGGCAACCAACTGGACAGCGCCTTGCACAGGCGTGGCCGTACCATCCGTAGGGACACACTCTCTGGCTGTACGCTGACAACATACAGGCACACACAAGATGAGTAAACAAAACAAAAAAGACCACATGGATCTGAAAATCCCTGTATTGATGAAGGCTAAAAGCGTTTCAGGCGTAGCCCTTCTTCACTTAAGTCAACAGGGAGGAAAAAAGAAACGGTTTTGTCCTTTATTAAACCAGAGATTCCCACACCTCCAAGTAAACCTTATGGACATTTTATTTCTTCAGGAATCCGGTGGTCAGTCGTCTTCCTACGTTTTCAAGATTGTAAATGTGATGGAAGGTTGAAGAATTTCCTTTCAGGACGAACATTTCTTTTTTTGGCACAAAGTAGACGTTGAACCAACACTCTCTCAGTCACACAGAGGGGAAAGTGTATCCTTGTTGTTCACCTTAAATATTCATACTCATTCACGCCCTCACAGGTTACAACGCATAGTAACGACACAGGGCTGCCGCCCATTGGGAAATAGCAAGAAAGATTCCAGATTTCTCCAGATTGATTACCAGCTCCTGGCAGCCCTATATCCAGTTGTCTCCCCTCCTGCACGAGTGCTTAGTCAGCTCCTCAACCTCTACTCGCCAACTCAAACCCTTTTTTTCTACAGGCGAAAGTAGGCGAGTAAGCTTAGGCGTTTTATTATGTGCGAGGCGCAGTGCTGTGGTTCAATCTCTGAGACGTGGAAAATAGGGAGTCTTTCTTGCTGTTTACAAGATGAGTAAACATTTTGTGGAATGATACAGGAATACGTCTGAGTCATTATATTCCTGAGCAATTCTTAAGGTCAGCGCCGCCCCCCCCCCCCCCCCCCCTCTTGCTGCACCCCCTCCAACGGTGTTCTATCGCTCATTTTTAAAATAGATGATCTTTTTTTTCTAGGCTATGATTTTATTTCCCTCATACTCTCAGTGTTTCCCAGCATTCCCTGCGTGAAATCATTCTCGCAGTAAGATTTGTGTTTCGTTGCTTGTTTCTGCGTTCACAACGCTTTATAGTAAAGCAAATACTATCTTCTTGTCACATAGAAAAATAATTGTGGCTCTATTCAACACGGTAGCGTATGTGTTCTAAGAAAGACGATACTTACCTGACGAAAGTGTTGCAGCCAAGCACAGCAGCGCGAAGGCTCTTTCCATCCCATCACCATTTATCCCACCCATCTTGGTCCTTCAGTGTTCCAATACTGTTTCTGTGACAGAATGGGAGAACAGTGTATTACACCAGCCATCGTATTCACAGACAAAATGACATCTTAACTCCAGTAACAAAAGACAACTGAAGACAAACGTCTTAAAAAAACTTTTCAGACTGCTCTAATTGTGCGCTGCAAGCGAACAATTGCGATCCCAAATGAAAAGTTTTCAACAAACAAACAAGCAAACAAACAAACAAGCAGTATTAATATACTGGAGTCAAAATTCTTTCACCTACCAGAGTCCCTGACCAGCTACTCCATCGTGTAGATGCTGCAATGAGCACACAGACTGAACTTGCTGCGGCAAAGGTCTGCAAATCCTGCTTGCCTTCCGTTGCCTGCCCCAGTTTGAAGCGGAAGCCCCTCTTCATGGGGCACATCCGGGTGTCAAATTGACCTGAGTGCTGCGTAGCTGCTAGCTATGTACTCGTCTCTCTACCACAACGTGTTGGTGCATTCAGAGCTGTGGTGGTGTTAGCGATAGTAGTGGTGGTTGGTAGTGTGGTAGTGTGGTAGTGTTGGTAGTGGTGGTAGTGTTGTACACGTGTTGGTGCATTCAGAGCTGTGGTGGTGTTAGTGATAGTAGTGGTGGTTGGTAGTGTGGTAGCGTGGTAGTGTTGGTAGTGGTGGTAGTGTAGTAGTGTGGTTGTGGTGGTAGTGTGGTAGTGTGGTAGTGTGGTAATGATGGTAGTGGTGGTAGTGATAGTAGTGGTGGTAGTGTAGTAGTGGTGGTAGTGTGGTGGTAGTGTGGTGGTAGTGTGGTAGTGTAGTAGTGGTGATAGTGTAGTAGTGGTGGTAGTGTGGTAGTGGTGGTAGTGTAGTAGTGGTGGTAGTGTGGTAGTGTAGTAGTGGTGGTAGTGTAGTAGTGGTATCCTTCTTGTTGCTTGCCCGTCAGCTTGGACAACGGCCATTTAGTCATTCAGGCTCTCAGGGGACGAGGCAGGTCTGTGGCTGATGGCTGAATAGGCCGACATGCGCAAGGAAGGTTCTAGGACAATGAGGGCAGAAAATGGTGGCCGGCAGCTGTTGGTTGCTAGCTCGGGCTTTCCTAGCCAGCCATCTTTGCTCAACTGCGGCGGTACGGTCCTGTTGGTTTTGCACGTCAGAGAAGGGTAATGACGGTACTGCTCAAGCGATGTTTTGTGGTGATACTTGTAGCGGTGGTGGTTTGGGAAATGGAAGCTGTCATCATGCGTTGCCAGTACTCAGTAGTGGTTGTGAGGGGGATGGGTGGGCGGGGTAGGTAATGGCGGTAGCACTGGTGGTGGTTGTTCTGGTGGCAATGGTGGTGTGGAGGTTGTTGTTGGTTTTAGTGGTATTGTGGTGGTGGTGGGGGTGGTTGTGGGGATGCAGGCGATGGTGGTCGTGGTGGTCGTGATACGTTTGGTGGAGTTGGTGGCATGATGGAGGTGGTTGTGGTGGTGGAGAAGATGATGATGGAGGTGATGGTGGTTGTGGTGGTGAGGGTGGTGGAATTGCTTGTGGTGGTAGTGGTGGCGGCGGCGATAGTTGTGGTTGTGGCAGTGGATATGGTGGTGGTTATTGTAGTGGTGGTGATGGTGGTGGTGGTGGCGGTGGTGGTTATGGTGGTGGTTATGGTAGTGGCGTTGATAGTGGCAGTGGTTATGATGGTGGTGGTGGTGGTGGTGGGTATGGTGGTAGTGGTGGTGATTATTGTGATGGTGATTATTATGGTAGTGGTTATTATGGTGGTTGAGGTGGTGGTAGTGGTTATGGTGGTTGTGGTAGTTATAGAATAAATGTTGGTAACATAAGATATAGACAGACAATACTACTGTCGCTGGTTGTGGCCGAGAGGTAGTGCTAGTGAACGAAAGTGATTGAAGCTGCGACTTGGCAGGTAATTTGTGTAAGACTCCATTCACGGGTATTCATACGTGTTTGCACGTACGCAGATTAGCGTTCGCAGTACGCTTTCCGTGCCTGTGTTAAGATTTGTTTGTATGTAATGAATGGGTTTCTGCGTTCCTACATGTGTACCGGCATTTCTGGGCAGTTCCTGCCTGCGTGTGTAGTGGGTATAGGGTTAGCTTGGAGGCACGCGCTTGCGTGTTGACCTCATACGTGACTGGGAAAGACATTTTCAGTCGGAAGAGTGCATGCAGTGAGATAAGATTCGTAAAATTGCGGCAGAGCTAAGAAATTGGCCATTTCGAGCTCGCAATTAAAAAAACATAGTAGGAAGTATAAGCACTTGAACGCTGTAATATATACTGTTCGGAGGAACAGATCCTAAATCTGAGTGCCCTCACATCAACCAAGAAGCACACACTCATGTCAAATCTGCATATTTCTCAGGCATTAAGAGATAATCGTCCATCTTTGTCGCCTAATGCACGTAGCTAAGGCCGAAAACGTCAACACTTCTTGTGTGTGTGTGTGTGTGTGTGTGTGTGTGTGTGCGCGTGCATTTGTGTATGTGTATATGTGTGTGTTTGTGTATGTGTGTGTGTGTGTGCGCGTGCATTTGTGTATGTGTATATGTGTGTGTCTGGTGTGTGCGTGTGTGTGTATGTGTGTGTGTGTGTGTGTCTGTCTGTCTATCTGTCTCTCTCTCTCTCTCTCTCTATCTATCTATCTCTGTTTCTATCTCTGTCTGTCTGTCTGTCTGTCTGTCTGTCTGTCTGTCTGTCTGTCTGTCTGTCTGTCTGTCTGTCTGTCTGTCTGTCTGTCTGTCTGTCTGTCTGTCTGTCTGTCTCTCTGTCTGTCTGTGTGTCTGTCTGTCTGTCTGTCTGTCTGTCTCTCTCTCTCTCCCCGTGTCTCCGACTGGTGCCGCCTTGGGATACTATAGACCCGATGGTCATTACGTAGTGACCTCACAGCATTAGGATTATGGGTCACGAATCAGACTGCACGCTTCACGACTGCACGAACCCAGCTGTTCAAAACGAGCACTCCAAGCTAATCACCCGTCACACTTACCGACGGCCTGTAAGCTTGAGCAGGCAGCGAGAAACCATAAAGAGAAGCACGTAGGAAACGACCATAACGACATGGTTTGATGTCCACGGTCAGCGCGCGTGCTCCAGAAAAGAATGTGACCTGGGTGCAGCCTAGGGTGAAATCCGGTGTATATATGGTGCGGATAATCTCGCTGACCAATACGTACTTCAGGCTTGTGTTGCTTAACTTGCGTAGTGGACGCGCGTCTACTTACATCATTCGTAGGTGAATGCCATGTGTTGATCCTATCTGGGATCAGCTGTGGTCGCATATGTTTGTAGTACTGTTGCGGTGCACGAGCTTTTCCAAATGAAGAGAGATTAATGATGAATGAATGATGAATAAAGCTTCGTGGCCTATCAGCCTTTGTAGCTATGTAATGCCATAAACTCCAAAATTTCATAAGAACTTTGGTGCGTTCAGGCTTCAACTCCGCAGGCATTGCGACGGCGCAACCTAGTTGACATTCAACTACACTCGGCCTTAAACGACTCGACTGCGAAGCCTGAAGGACGTTGTAGGTGAAATGTAGGTCTGCGCAGGCCTTCCAATAGAGGCGAACACGCCCCAGGATAAAGAAATAGCGAGTCAAGTCACGGTTCCCCTAATTATTCGCGTTTTGCGAATCCCGCAGGCAGATGCTGCAGGTCCGCTGTTTCCTCCAACCCTCATGGGAAGTGGTGAGAGCGAATGCGCTCTCGATGAACGAAGAACATGTGAAGTGCAAGCTGGTATCAACTGTTGGCGGACACTTTTGAGCAGAAAGTAAAGTGTCTGGAAATCTGATTACCTTCGCAGTTAACCTACACTTTGTTTCGTTGCATTCACACGCTGACAAACAAATCTCCGTGCAGAGCATGTTGGCTGGAAGATGTTTTTCATTGTTTGCCATGAAAATACAATCATTATTTTCATTTCCTTTTTATCTTTTGAATAAGAGAAGTAATCCGCTTAGGAACAGGGAAACAATGGTTCTACTCCACCTGTTTACAATTGCCCGATTACTTTTCTTTAGGAATGAACGAACCTACACCTGAGAATTTTCAAAATAAGATATCCATGATTAATCATGAGATATCATCGAGTGAAAAACGGTCTATGGTTGAAAAAATACAAACACAAGGCAGATAAATGTTTTGCAGTTCAAACGATTTACACCAAAACTTTGCATGGATGTGACAGTTAAAAAAATACATTAACCCTTTCTGTAATTTTTCTGCGCACAAATACGACAAAACTTAAAGGAGTCATTATTTATTTTATTTGCAGTTGACATACAAGTAATACAAAAGTTACGGAATGTTAAGTCATTCTCTCTCTCTCTCTCTCTCTCTCTCTCTCTCTCTCTCTCTCTCTCTCTCTCTCTCTCTCTCTCTCCCTCACAAACACAAATAATAAGCGCGTGCGCACGCATGCACACACACGCGCACGCACACGCGCACACACACACACGCACACATATGAGACAGAACATGATAGCAACACGATACATTTACATTCTTATGCTATTGGTTTCACATCATATTTTCTTTCAACAATATTATCACCACCATAATGACTATTCATTCATTCCACTCGCACTGTGCCGAGGTTCTAAACATTAGGCTGCGAAGGAATCAATTTTGTTTCCATGATCTGACCAGTATAAACTAACCATGAAACAAGAAGTAGAAGGTCGTTTATGAGTCAACCCACCCATCCGTCGCTACATTTTAAATTTTTTGCACTATTCAAGAACTCCTTGTCTGTTTTGCAACACTTTAAACACAAAGAAACTGCAGATAAAGATAGAAGCTTTAAATAGAGTTTAATGTAAAGTTACCTTGCAGTCAAAGAATGCTTTCACTGCAAAAACTTTTGGTAGAAACAGATTAACTTTTTTATTTTCACTGAATAGCTTGATCAATGCCCAACATTAACTACATATCATATGATTCGTACATGGATGCTAGTTTTTTTAACAGTGTTTTAAAAGCTGAATAGATAAACTTCTTGCCTTCTTTCCTCGTTTCAATCTGCATTGCAGCATTGATCGGACGGTAGTTAACGATTTCCTCTCCATATCTCTCTGTCTGCCTGTCTGCCTGTCTGTCTATCTGTCTGTCTGTCTGTCTGTCTGTCTGTCTGTCTGTCTGTCTGTCTGTCTGTCTGCCTGTCTGCCTGTCTGTCTGTCTGTCTGCCTGTCTGTCTGTCTGTCCGTCTGTCTGTCTGTCCGTCTCTCTCTCTGTCTCTCTCTCTCTCTCTCTCTCTCTCTCTCTCTCTCTCTCTCTCTCTCTCTCTCTTCTTCTTCTTCTTCTTCTTCTTCTTCTATGAGCATATGTTTACGAAAATAAGCCCGTGTTCACTTACATCAAAGACTATTCATACAAAGACCGGTCATAACGAGCTGTTGCTATATGGAGTTACAAGACGCTGGGAAACGCAGCGCCCCCAAGCGGAAGGTAACATGGGTGAATCAATGGAAGTACTGACAACGCTTACCGACAAGTAAAATTGCTTGTTTCTCGACGCGTTTCTGATGCGTTCCGATCATGTTTGTGAATACATTCACTGTGTAATGTGTAACAAAATGATTTGCTGCAATAATGGGGGTGTTTTGGCTTTGTTTTTTGTAGCAGGCGTTGGGAAATCGAACGCGCACATAGGGTATCATAGGCCTATTGAATCTACATGGTGTTGATGGAACGATCTAATTTTCATTATTATCGAAGAATGCAAGCTTGTTTATCAACGTATACACCCCTGTGGAATATCTTTAGGAAATGCAAACCAATACATACCTGTCAAGAAGGTGATTTGCGGCCAGAAAGTCATTCGATCAAGTGAATTAAGTTGCCGCTTCGCCTTCGGCAAAGATTATAGATCTATACGATCAACTATATAATCTTTGCTGAGGCCACAGCATAAGCATTGGAACAACTGTCGTGGTAGAACCCCTTTTCGTGCAGCTCTGTTTTCATTTTGAGCATATTTGCCTTGTCATACGATCGCCGTATGTCCACAAAACCCCCATAAACCCTCGGTCTTGAGACTTCGACTCATCACGATCTTCGCTTACGACTTACACTGCATCCAGGTCAAAGTCGCGCACCCCTTTCGAAGCGTTCACAGATCTGACGTTCCGACGGAACGTCTCACAGTAAAATTGTTGTTTCATTCCGCTTGCCAACCATCTGCACTCATTATCCTCATCATAACTTCGCTCTAAAACTTTGTTTCCGAACGTCCGCTGCATGTGTTGAATGGGGGAAAGAAAGATGTTGTTAGAGTTATCTTTCCTTTCCCCTCCCAGTCGTGACTTGATTATATCTCGCTCGTATTAGTACCAGTGGTTTTGTGAAAAGGCCTTAGTCTCCAAATGCTGATAGGCCGTAAAACTTCATTAATTCATTCATTCATTCACCATCCATCCATCATCTCCACTTATTGAGCATCCCCCTCGTTCCCCCTATACCGTGCGGATAAGACCTAACATGAGATACTGCGCGAAAGACCTCTCTCTGTCTGTCTCTCTCTCTCTATCTATCTCTCTCTCTCTCTCTCTCTCTCTCTGCAGTGCACTTGAACAAGATTAAATCACTGTACAGACGTCGATAAACAAGCAATATTTACATGTCGCTAAGCGGTGTGATTACTTCCCTTGATTCACCCAAGTAACCTTCCGGTTGGGGGCGCAACGTGTCTCGATCCTCACAGCTTTGAGCTAATGAGCTATCTTTGTGTAACTATATAATCTTTGCTTACATGCAAATGCACAGGTCTGGGAAACATGTTTTACGTAGATACATAAACGACTAAAGCATAATTTCCGAGATTGACAGACTGCCCTATGCTTCATTCGCTCATTATAAAAAGCATATATTTTATCATGAGAGCTCACTTATGCGTGTACACTGTTCTAACGTCCAAACATTGGTGTAAATGTTCCGCTTCAAAGTATCGTGCCGATCATTGAAAAAAGAGAGCAAATAAAGCAGGTTCGAGTAAAGGCATTGCGCTAATAAGACTTAGGTGAGATGGGGGTGTAAAACTTGCATGAGCGTGTGGGTAAGCATGTAGATGGGTGGAGTTCAAGATGGGTTAAGTTCAAGATGCGTGGAGTTCAAGGTGGGTGGAGTTCAGATGGAGTTGGGGATGAGAATGTGACAAAGAGTGAGGGTGGGTGCGGCGGGAGATGGATGCTGGCGGGGGGGGTCAAAGGGTCGGAGGTTAGAGAAGGTTTGTTGTTTAGTGAGGGAAGGAAGTTGGCTGGATGTTAGACAAAACATAATGAAAAAATGTGGCAGCGATTACATTTGTTCCAACGTCTCGCAATCCGGAAGATGCACGACATTCTTTAGACTAGACAAAATGGTTAAGTCTCTGTAAAAACCTTCAAGAGATGCAAGAAATCAGATTGAAAAATGCGATGTCTGTAAATCTTTAGGATACAGACAAAAATAGTAGAAGCTTCTATATCTAACTATCATTGTCTCGGCGTACCTTCATAAACCAGGCTTAATTTGACCAATAGGGCAGAAAAAGAACAGAATTTAATGTTCTGGGAGCGCTGCAAAATATTCAATCCTGTATTATCATATTCCACAATACGGAGAACAATTTTGCACTAAAAGTACAATATCTTAACAAAGCTTAATAATTTAAGTTTACTGCAGCAGTGTAGTAAAGTAAAAATTTTTACTTTAAATATCTTATTCTATTTCCAACAAGACAAATCTTCAACCTGTGGATTTGGTAACTGTTGTGGAAGAGAGACAATGAAAACGAGAAGTACGCCAGCTATGCCTCAATACACCTCTGATAACGTGGAGTATTAGGTAGTTTTCTATCAAGTGCCTGTCCATTATATAATCGTTTGGTCTTGTTTGCTATGTTTTCGGCCATAACAAAATATCAGCATCATGAAAATTGATATAGCTCTGAAAATGAATGCCCAGTCTCAAAACAACATACGGTGAGAATATAAAACTGGTTTATACGAAACAACAGCTGAGAATATGAGACTTTCACACATAAATAACTTGTTATCACAGACAACATGGGATGTGAGCAAAGAGGTAAAATGCTACGTTTGCTAAGTTGAATACACAGTATCACATACTCCCCATGTCCCTGTGAATTGCAGCTCCCACCCTGGCTTCGCTGGAAGTATCACTCATGATGGACGAAAAGGGATGGTTTGTGCGAGGTACAAACAACATGAGCAACCCGTACATTTCTTGCGTTGATGCTTGCAAAGAAAACACTTGTCATGGGTTCCACGCAGTTTTTGGTGCATTTGCAGTAAAGAACTGTCGCATTTACACGAGCGACTTTTTCATGTTTGTCCCCACCCAGGCAAGATTTCCTGATTGTTCAATATCTTTACACCCAGTAGTTCCGAGAGTAGAGAATCGGCGCTCATTTTGCCGACACTGTCTATTAAAACAGCTAGCGTTCGAGTGCAAGAGTATAGAAGTCATTCTTGACAGTTATATTACTAGCACATATTACCCAAGTTCTCACAAACGAGCAATTAATTTAGTTGCATGTTTGCATAATTTGCTGGGTTTTTAACAACGTACCACCAAAGATCTATCAAGTTTAAACGTAGGCGCCGATAGGATGAATTGTCCTACCTTGTCATATGAATCTACATGCATTGTCGCAAGAGATTCAACCCTGCTATAAACCTAATAAAATCCGTCACCAAAGTCGTTTTCCAAATACCCGGCCAATATTCCACATCAGGCTTAGGAAGAAAGTTAATCCAGCATGCCTGAGCAATGGAGCTTACACTGCCCGACGCATCAAAAACTGCCTTTCCTGTGTCTATCGGGATGGACGTTTTCCCACATCTGGGCAATGCAAGGCGTCGATAGGGTAGTCTCCCCTGCCTTGCCGTTGGCATTCCGCCAGGCGCGCATTCTGTCTGAGGAAGATCCATCACGAGGCGTGATGTCATCGTCCGCCGAGCTCACGGAGAGGTTGTCCAGAGCGTCTGATGGGAAGATGAAGCCCTGCACCGAGAAGATGCGGCCTACAGACAAGTGCCGAATGTCTTTGCTGATCCTCTGTACGGTCAACGCCTCGCTGAGGGACGAAGGAGTGGGCTCCTTGGGCACATACCTGAGAGAAGGCAATGGCTGCCTGGGAGAGGGGCAACGCGCACTGGAGGTCTTGAGGGGCGCCAGCCGAACTGAGAGGCTGGACTTCGCTCCCAGAGCACCCCCTCCCGATCCACCAGCAGCTGCGGCGGGGAACTTTCTCCCTGACGTTCCCTGACCACTCCCCGGTCTTCTAGACACAGGAGCTGAGGCTATCCTCCTCGGGACACTCGGCACCTCCACTTTTTTAGTGGCAGCCTTCATTTTCTTCAGAGCTTTGCTCTTGCTGCCGCTGTCCTTGTCTGCCGAGTGGCTCATAGACACCACGACGGAAGACGTTCTAACAGGCCGAGGAGAAGCTTTGGCTGCTTGTACTTCCAATTTGGGCGTTTTGAGGGTCTGAGCGTCAATTTTTGGAACAAGAGGTTTGCGGAGTTTTGGGGCCAGAGGTTTTGAGAGCCCGGGAGGAGCTGCTTGCAAGATTCTGGCCATGGCGTTGTTGCGTAGACCTCTGCGTGGGGACCTGGCCACGTCGTACGATCCTTTGGCCACGGATGACGCTGGGGGCATCTTGATCTTGTCAGTGTCTTCGTCCGATTTGTTTCCCGAATCAGAGTCTCCGTCAGAGCTGTCATCATCGTCATCGTCGTCGTCATCATCATCATCATCGTCGTCGTCGTTGTCGTCATCGATGCCGTCGTCATCGTCATCATAGTCCAAAGAATCGGAATTTGAACGTGTGCGCGGTGGTATCTCGTGAATGCGCACAAGGTGCTCGTCGCAGCGAAACTGCACGCGTTTCTTGGCGCGCTTTTGTGCGTCTTCCCCGTTCTCGACAGTCACGGTCTCCGCAGCCACCTCCACCTCTCCCTTCTCCCTCTCGCCCTCCCCATCGAGTTCTGGGGACTTCTCAAACAGACCGTCAAATTCGAGGTCAAGGTCTCGGTCACTGGACGTGTCCGAGGTCAAGGACGTAGCAGAGTCGTCGTCCTCACCCACCAAACTCCCCGACATGTTACGCAGCCACCCCAGCTCTTCTTTTGTCCAGACGGCGAGACCACCGGTGTTGTGGAAATACAAAGTCACTACATGTGCCCATTCATTCTATTGGGTTCTTCTGTTATAATAATTCCAAGAGCTGATCCCTTAAGGAGAAGATGTTAAGCATTAACCTAAGGCAATCTTTGTCTCAGTTGCCCTCAAACAAGTCTGCAACAGGGGCAAAAGTCCACACAGCTATCCAATTCAATGCAAGTTCCGGGGCCCTCCGGATAGATACGTGCAGTCCTCACTGTCCATCAGAACTGAATCCTGAAGATAAATGTGCCTGCAAATAGCGGCTTGATCCAATGTCGTATCGGCTCAAGAACGGAAACGTTGCCGGCTTGACCCTGAGACGTCACTCAGCAGGAGACGACGTAGTAATGAAATTCAGAACACCCGTTCCGTCAGGGCTACCTCGGCACGTAGCTGCGATAAGAGCCGAAGTCGGCAATATCGGTGTCCAGGTCTGTGTGGGAGGAGACTCACAGGGACAGAAAAACTGGTATCTCACCAAGGAGAGGAGCTAGTAATACCGCTTGCTACTGGGAAGATACATTCGGGGAGATCAATCATTATTGTTCAGCTGTCAGCCTGAGAGAACTTTTCATTTATTTAGTCCAAACCTTGACAATTGCTGAGAAGTAATGTGGATCTCCGAGATGACAACACCCACTTCGTTTGATCTCGATATCCCTTAATCTTCACATATATCTAAATATTGGAGGTAGAAAATTAATGTATCATCAGCTTGAATCACGAGCATGATATCCTTGCTTGGGAATGTAATTGTTTCCAAGAGCATATAAATGTTCCTGCTTCGCGTGGAATGACAACGTCTATTTGAAAGTTAATCTCGAAAAGGACGCAAAAGTCACCAGGCATCGGAAATTGAAACCACTGAATCAAAAACACATGTATCGACTGCAATGAATTCAGACCTTCAGAAAACACGTCCAACCGTGTGATTAGAGATTCAACGACGATGACAGTTTCAGTCCAGATCTCAACGATTCACTTGTGCGTTCTTTCAAGGTCTGGTTCTTGAGAATCCCCGCTTGCAACAAAACTCAAGAGATCATTCACACCACGACGGGATCGGCGAGGTTGCACATCCGCACCCGAACACTGCACTGGCTTCTGACTTCAAAGCGGCCGAAGTGACTCGTCAGAACAGGATCGCTGTGACCCCAGTGACCACATGCATCAGAGATTGTCAAGCTGATGAACTTGGAAGCTGCAGTGATTCACACTGCTCATGACAGTGTAACTGCAAAATAACTGGCAAGGCGAAGGGAAAGTAGTTTTTCCCGAAACACACATCACAGCTCACATCCCAGCAGGGCAAACTGATGTGGGAACCAGCTGGCGTAATCCTGCAGCCTGGACACTCATCCGACAGTCATTCCCAGCCAGCAGACCGACCGCACACAGTGGCAGTGACGACAGACCCAAGACGTGAGAGAGCCCAGCATTGAAAACACAACACTGCGCTGTTTCCGGGTGTGGTGAAGGGATCGGCGTGGTCGACTCAGAGCTGATCAGCTTGTGGAGGCGTTACTTGGTGAAGTCTAGAAGCAGTGCGGGGAAGTCGCAGGCCTACGAAGACTTTTCTGGGAGAGACTTCCTTCCCTGGCCGGTCCCTTGGATATCTGCCAAAGAAAATACGATATATTTTGTACTGAAATTTATGAGAATGAGTCAGAAAAAAACGTCAGAATAATCACTCGATTCTTTCTGTGGAACATATTGTGTGTACGAAAAAACTAAATAAACCCAGTTGTTCTATCGGTGAACAAAAGGACACCGTGTTTAATACAGTCTGTCTCTTGCTGTTATTTCTATATAACGTCGTCGTATCTTACATAAACAGACTTGATCGGACAGGTATGTAAACACAGTTCTCCATTCACACTGATTTTGTTTCAGCCGATCAACCCACCTCGAAATCTGTATACGTGGATCTCGGTCCTCACTCCAAATTCAACGTATTGAGACCAAATATTTCTCCATGCATGACGTACCATTTTCGAGCACTTGCTGCTTCATTCTAACTACATTCATGGGCACTTAAATGGGCTTAAATTGACAGTTTCCTTCGGAGTGTAGAGATTACTACGTCTTCAGTGAGAAGGCTCAGAAGGCTCAGTGAGTAATGGAGGCCTCACCATGGCGGCGGGAAAGTGAGTCAAGACGAGCAAACAATCAGACCGGGCGAGACTTCCTTGGAACTCCAACCAGCCAAACGACCACTCCATGGCCAGAACTTGTTAGTGACGTCATTGCAGCGACGCTGTGACGCCCACTCATGTCATCAGCAAAGGCGGAGTGGCTTGCATTTCGCATCGTCCTGTGAACCGAACTAAACACCGATCCTGCTTGTCCAGGTGTTTTGCCGCCAAATGGAGTGCTTTTCATTACTTCTTTGCTTCTCCCACCTAGATTATCGAAGCGAAACTGTCTGGTGTCGATTTTCTAAAACTACCAGCTCCTAAACAGCCAGAAAGAATATGTGTAGTACTTGCTGAAGATTATCCATGCATGTGTACATCTTAAAATGCACGTCACGTTGTCCAAACAAGTTCCACATTGTTCGACGTTGACGTGTTCAGGTCCTATTGTTCAGAAACCAAGAACGAACTGTGCAACTGCACA
>JAWQFJ010008583.1:10000-22500 GCA_034096865.1 Theodoxus fluviatilis | reverse complement strand
AGTCATGTTAGGGTTCTGTACCTGCAAACTCTGCTAAAGCAGGCTGAGTAGTGTCTCTGAAAAGCTTTTCGAGGTAAGCCTTTTTGGATCGTGTGTTCACTGTCCCTTTGCAACATACAGATAACACCTTCTGGTCATTGAAAACACAACCTCAATTATGGTATTTTTACTCTGATGCTTACTACTATGTGCATTATGTAAGCGCAAGTAAAGTGCAACATTTGTTCACTGTCACAGACACAAATGAACACATTTTCATACATTTGAGCTCAGATTATATGCCTGCATGAGGTATAATCTGAGCTCGATGTATGAAAATGTATTCAGTTTTGTTTGTGACAGCTAATTAACGCACGTACGCATCCACATACTTCACACTTACACATAAATAATCAACTGCAGCGTGTTCACCAAAGCCTCGGTTGTGTTTGATTTTAATGAAAGAAAGTGGGGGAAGAATTGTTTGAAAGCTTACAGAACCAGTAACCGAGTGTGTATCACTGAGTGCAAGATTATGCGCGTCATTGTAGGCACTTCACTGAGGCGTGCCTCTCTGCCCTACGTGCAAGTTGTTGGTTTTTCCGCCTGGCAGGACTACGCCACCACTGGCACGACTGGATGAACATCGACACATCCTCCAGACAGGGGAGAGCTCTAGTTCCCTGCTCAGTGTCAGCCGTATGCAGACTTCAGTGGAAGTGGATTGGCAGGCTGTCTTATAGTCAGATCCCCTGGCTGTTACCATTAATTTTTCAAAGGTCATGTCGCTCGTATGTTTTTGATGCTAACTAAACAAGGCAAGTCTACAAGTTGAGGTTACTGGATCGGTGCTTTCTTCTCCAATCTTTTGTGTGGTTGGTCCTCCCCACCTACCTGGTGGACCATACTTCACTATCTCTGGTGTTCTACTGTAATATGCCTCCATATTTTATATGATCAGTTCGAAAAATGGAACTGGGGTCGTTAATAGAAGCCTTATTCATTTTTATATTCTTTTCTCAATATCATTCATTGCATGCATTATATGATCCCACACATTACTTGATTTATCCCGTTTCCCACTGCAGGTGGTTCCAAAATATATACGTCAATCAATAATGGCTTTCTTACGTGCAAGTACTCCTACATGGCCACTCTCACGCAATTCATCACTCAATCTTTACTTTTCAGTTATGAGCCGATCTTGCCATTCTTTCATTCCACATGTCTATTAAGAAAACGATTGATGGATTACTTTCTTCTGCCATGCAGTATTAGATCGGACTGAAACTACTCACCTCTGAAAGGAAAGTCCAGCGATGAGCGAACTGCTGTCAGAGGAAACTGGCGGCACACTAAAGACGTTTCATCATCTTCTTCTCCCTTGTTGAAAGCAGGAAAGCACGAGATAGGGGGGAAATCCCAGTGAGCTCCAAGGAGTTGAAAATTTCATGCACACCTGTCGGTGCTAATCAACGCCAGGTGCGCGCCCCGATGCCAGGAGATAGGGGGAGAGCAAAGAGGAAATCCTTTGGTTCCTGTTCTCAAACAGCATGCATAGATGCATGGGCACTCAAAGTCCTGGATGGTTTCTCAGCAACGGCAGTAACCCTCTTCCGCCTGTGTTCAGGAGACAGTCTGCCTCGAGTCGACGCTCTGTGTAGCCGCCGCGTTGACAGATCACCAGTGTTAACTGTTCTGATCCAGCATTGCGTGTTCCAGGTGCGATTAGTGATGAGGTAGATGGCCTTTGTGTTCTTCGTGTGTGCCTTTCTCATTCGTCTCGCACTGCAAGCGTTCAACAGTACTGCCTGTTCTAGTCCAGAAATCACAGCATGGAAGGAAAGTCGCCCTACAGGACTGCGTTTAGCGTCTTGGGCAGTGTGTCATCGTTCAGGCGTTATGACATCACACACACGACTCTGGGTGTTTCTTGATCCAGGCAGTCAGGCAGAAAATGCATGCACACCACACCAGACCGCCTCACACGTCGATCTCAGACAGGGAGTCACGGCAGTTAGACCTCTTCACAGGAACCTTGACTCTCAGTTCTGCCACTGGGGAGTCTCGTATCGAATGGCACGGAGATCTTGTTCGAATCCTGTCACCGCCTCCACGCTACCGACTGTCTGCGAGCTCGTCTGTCGGAACTAGGCGTGAGTTCCTGATGTTGAAATGCCCGAAGTTCCCATGTGTGTAGAAAGGTTCAGTCTTACATCTATTTAAAAGCCTGCTCAAAGGCTAAGTCAATTAGCTGTGGGTTTCTATCAGCTTTTGAAGACATATTTTTTCAGTCACGCCTTAGAATATCAAACCCTCGACTTTTCAAGAGGGATACACTGTAGAAAAAGGTTTACATTTAGCTCCACCGTGAGACAAAAGATGTCTTTTCATCATAATAACTGTACACACAAGCGCCTGTCTCTTTGCACTGATTTTCATCTACGCACGCTATGATTTTGTAGCGAAAGCGACGACTCAGATCTGTCGTCAGTGTTTGTAGACACTTTAGCAAAGCTCAGTTACATGGGAACCCTCAGATGTTGACACTGCTGCTGTTCGATTGTCTGTCAAACGAACTGCTTTGGTTCTCTGTCAAACGAACCGTCTTGCTTGTCTGTCAAACGAGCTGTCTCGGTTATCTGTCAAACGAACCGTCTTGGAGAGAAAACAGAAACACTACACAGGCCTATATCGCGGCTCTAGCAGTTCGTTTTCACACAGTTCCAGATAGCGACGAGCGAAAACCTTGGGGCGGGAGGCGCGACCATTCCACACGCCAGTTCCAGGCGCGCCTCACACTGAGCGCGGCGCGAGTAGCCCTGACTCGCGGTGGCTCGTACAGCCCTGGAACCCTAACCCTGCAGGGAGAAAAAAAACACCTCCACCCTCGCCTCTGTTCCGGGTGGCGCTCGTACCCTGCACAGCGAATGACAGCTACACCAGGGACGGATCGGGAATGGGAGAGGTGTGTAGCCAGGTCTGGGTGGGGGAGAGTTAGAGTTCGGGACACGAGGTGGGTGGAATGAGGGTCGGGGGAAGGGGGCGGGTGAGGACGGGAGGGGACTGCTCGGAGCGGGTAGCCCTGGGTTTCTATGTGCTTACACACTCAAGGCTTAGCCGGCCCGAGTCTCACAAGTCTGTGAGTCGCAGACCTCGCACCGGCGTCAGGCAATCCACCCATGAACCGCCCACTGTCTGTCAGGAACGGCAGTCAAATGAATTAGACCTAAACTCACTGTTGGCAAAACACAAGATAAATGTGACTGATGCCTTGAAAGAGCTGGTGATGACAATGGTGGTATTAGTAGTGGTGAAGAAGTTTGTGGTTGTGCCAGTGTGGTTGTGGTAGTGATCGTGGAAGTAGTGGTGGTGGTGGCGGTGGCAGTGATGGTACTGGTCACTGTCTGACCCTTTTGTCCCTTTTATGTCTGTCTATATATGTCTGTCTATGTTACGTATGTATGTATGTATGAATGTCTATCTGTCTGTGTCTGTATATGTATGTCTATGTATGTCTATGTATGTCTATGTCTGTCTGTCTGTGTCTATGTCTGTATGTCTATATTTGTCAATGTCTGCCTCTTTATGTCTACGTCTGTCTATGTATGTCATTCTTTGTCTATCTGTCTATGTTCGTGTGTTTTTCTGTGTCTATGTCTGTTCGTCTGTGTCCAGTCTATATCTGTGACTAGTCTATGTCTATGTCTTTCTCTGTCTGTCTCTGTCTCTTCTCTGTCTCTGTCTCTGTCTCTGTCTCTGTCTCTGTCTCTGTCTCTGTGTCTGCCTTCGTCCGACAGTCCGTCCGTCCGTCCAACCGTCAGTCCGACCGTCCGTCTCTCTCTCTCTCTCTCTCTCTCTCTCTCTCTCTCTCTCTCTCTCTCTCTCTCTCCCTCCCTCCCTCCGTCCCTCCCTCCCTTCCTTCTACAGTCCTCATACTCAAGTGAGTAGGTGTGTACATACTTTGCACGTTGATACAAAATATGAATATGAGTGCATTCTGTCCCACTTGATTCATATGGAAAATTGCACTCGCATATGCTTTAGTGTCTGTATAAACATGACGGTTCGACAGCCGTAATAAAGAATCAGTCATTCTTTATCGGGTTTGCTGTCCATTTGCCAGTTTTCCTAAATGGGATATGGTGAGTCATTTTCTTGTCCACGCCGTCTAAACATTTCAATATACATCAGATTCCTAAAATATATTGGTTGTTAATATGTCATCTGTTCTGTCCTCGCCGCCTTGAGATCATGACACGCCGGACAGATGCTATCACGACATGTTAGTCCGTCTTGTACAAGTAACTTGTTTGAGCAGTGTTATAAATTGAGAAATAACACGTGTAGTGAAAGACAGTTGATGCTTTGTTCTTTTGTCACGACCATACGTCAAACCATAACGTGATGTACATTTCAGTCTTACTTACGACACTTTTTCCTGTCTTGCCATTAATCACATAATCTTCTATGGGTACAACATTTGTGTCACAGTTTGCGACCCAGTAAATGCACAAGCTGTGTACATTACGTTGCCTTCTTTCACATAATCTTCTATGGGTTCAATGCTTCTTTCGCCGTCTGCGGCCCACTGAATGTTCTTAGTGCTACGTTTATTTGCCTTCTATCACAGCATCTTCCGTGGGTAAAATATTACTTCACCGTCTGCGGCCTACTGAATGCGCTGGGTGCGTACATTTATCTTCCCACTGTCATACAATCTTCCGTGGGTAAAATATTATTTCACCGTCTGCGGCCTCCTGAATGCGCTGGGTGCGTACATTTATCTTCCCACTGTCATACAATCTTCCGTGGGTAAAATATTATTTCACCGTCTGCGGCCTCCTGAATGCGCTGGGTGCGTACATTTATCTTCCCACTGTCATACAATCTTCCGTGGGTAAAATATTACTTCACCGTCTGCGGTCTACTGAATGCGCTGGGTGCGTACATTTATCTTCCCACTGTCATACAATCTTCCGTGGGTAAAATATTACTTCACCGTCTGCGGTCTACTGAATGCGCTGGGTGCGTACATTTATCTTCCCACTGTCATACAATCTTTCGTGGGTAAAATATTACTTCACCGTCTGCGGCCTACTGAATGCGCTGGGTGCGTACATTTATCTTCCCACTGTCATACAGTCTTCCGTGGATAAAATATTACTTCACCGTCTGCGGCCTCCTGAATGCGCTGGGTGCGTACATTTATCTTCCCACTGTCATACAATCTTCCGTGGGTAAAATATTACTTCACCGTCTGCGGCCTCCTGAATGCGCTGGGTGCGTACATTTATCTTCCCACTGTCATACAGTCTTCCGTGGGTAAAATATTACTTCACCGTCTGCGGCCTCCTGAATGCGCTGGGTGCGTACATTTATCTTCCCACTGTCATACAATCTTCCGTGGGTAAAATATTACTTCACCGTCTGCGGCCTCCTGAATGCGCTGGGTGCGTACATTTATCTTCCCACTGTCATACAGTCTTCCGTGGGTAAAATATTACTTCACTGTCTGCGGCCTCCTGAATGCGCTGGGTGCGTACATTTATCTTCCCACTGTCATACAGTCTTCCGTGGGTAAAATATTACTTCACTGTCTGCGGCCTCCTGAATGCGCTGGGTGCGTACATTAACTTGCTCCGACAAGCGAGCACCGAGCTGCACATTAATAACTGAAAGAGAAGTTGATCCCTGACCTTGACACTGCAGTATGAACGGCCTACGCTTGACGGCTGTGCAAACGGGGCACTTTGCACTGAGACGCACGCAGTGTGCAGGCATGCATGTTCCGTGCAAGCCCAGTGCAGGCCCAGTGCAGGTCCAGTGCAGACATAATGCAGACCCAGTGAAGGCCCAGTACAGGCCCAGTGCAGACCCAATGCAGACACAATGCAGGCCCAATGCAGGCCTAATACAGGCCCAGTGCAGGCCCAGTGCAGGTCCAGTGCAGACATAATGCAGACCCAGTGAAGGCCCAGTACAGGCCCAGTGCAGACCCAATGCAGACACAATGCAGGCCCAATGCAGGCCTAATACAGGCCCAGTGCAAGCCCAGTGCAGGCCAATTACAGGCTCAGGACAGGCCCAGTGCAGACCCAATGCAGACACAATGCAGGCCCAATGCAGGCCTAATACAGGCCCAGTGCAGGCTCAGGACAGGCCCAGTGCAGACCCAATGCAGACACAATGCAGGCCCAATGCAGGCCTAATACAGGCCCAGTGCAGGCCCAGTGCAGACCCAGTGAAGGCCCAGTGCAGACCCAATGCAGACACAATGCAGACACAATGCAGGCCTAATACAGGCCCAGTGCAAGCCCAGTACAGGCCCTGTGCAAGCCCGGTGCAGGCCCAGTGCAGGCCCAGTGCAGACCCAATGCAGACACAATGCAGACCCAATGCAGACACAATGCAGACACAATGCAGACACAATGCAGACCCAATGCAGACACAATGCAGACCCGATGCAGACCCAATGCAGACACAATGCAGGCCCAATGCAGGCCTAATGCAGGTCCAGTGCAGGCCCAGTAGAGGCCCAGTGCAGGCCCAGTGGAGACCCAGTGCAGACCCAGTGCAGGCTCAGTCCAGGTCCAATGCAGACCCAGTGCAGGCCCAGTCCAGGCCCAATGCAGGCCTATGGCAGACCAAATGCAGACCTAGGGTAGCGCCAATGAAGGCGGGCAGGCCCAGTGCAGGCCCAGTGCAGGCTCAGTGCAGGCCCAGTGCCGGTTCAGTGCAGGCTCACTGCAGGCCCAATGCAGACCCAGTGCAGACCCAGTGCAGGTCCAATACAGGCCCATTGCGGGCTTTGTCCAGGCACAGTGTAGGCCCAATGCAGGCACATTGCCAGTTCTCACACGCAACACCACGCTCAACTTTCGCTATTACATTCAACACCTCACATGGTCATGCACCACTCTCTATGGGGGGAAAAGTCATTGAAAGCAAAAGGGTGCACTATACATGTAAGCCAGAAGTCAAGAGGGAAGGTGTAGCAACATCATATGAACATTAACTTACAAGTAAAGAAGAGTTTTTAATGGTCGCTCGAGGTAATTGTATAGAGGGGCTTCACAACAAAGATACGCTCACAATGACTACGGTTTCAAATCACAAGCTATAAAAAAGAAGAATGTTGATGAGATACACACACACACACACACACACACACACACACACACACACACACACACTCACACACAGACACACACACACACACACACAGACAACACACATACACACACACACACACACACACACACACACACATACACACACGATATATTGATGAGGATATCAGTTCGAGATGTTCTGATTTCGTTTTGGATTAACATCCGGGTCTTTTCAAATTGTTAAGTACACCAAAGGGAGGAGTTTCACTGGATATTTTGTTGTTGTTGTCTGATAGTACGCAGGGTGACAGATATTCATTGTGTTGTGGAGTCATGAACAAACACTGCAGGTCAGAACGCATTACAATTTACCCCACCATGCAAATAATCCGTACGCAAAATTTTTTTAAACCAACGTAGGTAATCCTTGAGACTAGGAGAAACCGTAAACACAAAAGAAGAGAAAAGTAAGCTTATCGGTGATATAACTAATACGGTTTACGCACACGTGGTAGTATTTGCCCGAGGCCGCGAAGATCTTTGCTCCAAACACAGCCATGCAGTGACTGGCGAAAGTTGTTCGCCTCGCGAGCGATAGACGCAGCTCAGAGCGAAGATCTGCCTTGGCTGACACTGACAGCTATTATGCACTTCAACTTTGATGAAACTACAAACCATTTCTTGTTATATCAAATGATGTTGCAGTTCGTAAATTCCCCCAGTGAGTGGCCAGAGCAATAAAAACATGCCAGGGCTGACATAGGGCTGTGCGCAAAGTGTTACTGAGGGGTGACTTCATGTCGCGGTGGCGTCAACGCCCGGACACCTCCGGCATTTTACGTTCCTCAGTCGAAAAACTGGCTGAGACAGCCTTCTTTCCATTTCAGAGTATCGCTATTCTGGAAAAGTATCATGCTAAACACACATTGCACTCACTTCAGTCAGAAGCCGGCATGATATCAAGCACAGAAGTGCAACGGCTGTAACCGCAGAAACTGACAAACTGTTTTTACGGACTTCAAAATCATTACATTTTTACAAAAGGCCTAAGTTGTTCCAGCTGTTAATTCTTATCTTTTTGTAAGCATCCTGGGGCCGTTTCATCTACTGAAATCAGCTTTTCAAGAGAATTTCAAGTATACAACGAAGTAAACCTCTGAGAAAACTTGCGCACCTTTACAAAAATATGGTGCCAGAAAGGAAAATCAATGATGAATTGCCTCTGAAACGTTTGTCCGAAGAATCTCTCAATTTGATATTGAGTTTTGTCTCGAGCGTTCGTCCCAAAACATAGTGTGATTTAATGCTCATATTACACTCGGCAAACTTCGTCACGGAATGGTCACAGTCTACAAAATGGATTCAGTTCTCAGTGGAATCGAAATGGACATTTTGGGGGTACCGGTGTGCCGACGCCGTTGGTAAATCATACTCTTTGGTTCTGCGCATGCGTCAAAACCGGAAGTGACGCGTGTATCGCGCCTCGTTCAAAGGTGATGTGCCGCGAGACTAAAGTTAACAAGACGGCGGCAAGTGAGAGGACGAAGAAAAAAACGAAAAAAGGTACTTTCCAATGAACAGTTCAATCAAGAAGTGGACACGTTTATCTCTGAAGTGTCAGAGGTTCTGCAGCATTTCAGCCACCGAAAGAATGGCACTTTCCCTGCCTGGACAGCTGATACAGGCAGAAAAGTCGCTCGTCGTGCTACCAGATGCGCAGAACAAGGTAACATTTGCCTCAGTTCAACTCTTCTCAGCCCTAATTTAATAATTGTGGGTTAGATTTTGTATTTTTCGGTCAATAAATGAACACATTGCAACTGGAGGGGCCTCTAGAGTGCCTAATTCGCATTGGATATCCATGTTTAAGCTCCAGAGAACACTGAAAATTAACGTTTACCAGGCGCGATGCATAACGATGCGCGATGCTTATAGGCATCGCCGAACGTACAAAATACGTCACTTCCGGTTTCGGGGCATGCGCAGAACCATGCGCGATGAAATCACCTTCGGCGCTGTGACACCGGAACTGCACGTCTTTACTTAAGATCCCGAGTAAGATATCCACGTTTCCTGGAAAACAGGTTCCTATGAATAAATAAGCATGAAGATATTAAAACAATTCAAAATCCGAAGAAAGCACTGCAGCTTTTGCAATGCACCATTTAATGCGATAAAGCTGATCCCACGTTAGGAAGAAATCCTTTCCAATAATCTTGCGCATTTTTAGCACAGTAAAAAGCAAACGCTGCGTTTTGCCATCTTCCTATGAACGATCAGCACTAAAGCACGTCATTGGTGTCGGGAAAGCCCACAGGACGTGTCTGGAACGAATCGAGGACTTGATCCCAAAATACTTCGCCCCTGCGGCAGCCTTCTCCTAATGAGTCTCTAAAGACCTGAGGCGCCCAAGGAAGTGGGCGAGCTCCGCTGTTGAAAGGTGTTGACAGTTTTCACGGAGGCGGGATGGCAGTTCCCAGGCAAGACAGAAGCGTGAAAATGTTCACCAAAGCCTCGAGCTGAACGGGATCAGCAGCGCGCTAATCCTGCGCCATTTTCACCTTTGGTGAACGTCCCAGACGGAAGGCATACGCTGTCAGTCCTACATGCAGTCCTCCTTGACCGTCCCACAGGGGCACTAACTGCGAAGCACAAACTCTGGTTGATCTTTACACACTGCTCTGAGAGACAGTGGGGACTCATGCATTAGTGGTGCGACCAGATCTAAGAAGAAATAAACGCACGTTGATCACGTTTGGCTGAGGGCTGCATGCACTAATAAATACTTGATATAGACTTAACAAGATGCCGTGGATCAGATCAAATTATACTGATTAGTCGCGCACTGAATAAAATATCAGCTTTTCCCTAAAACACATATTTATTTCAGGTGTAGATATCAGGAGTACTAAAATGATTCATTTCAGAGCATACATGAACGTAAAAATATGCAGTCTAAATATAGGTTGACAGGTCTCAACAACAACATTGTATTTCTCTGGCAAAAAGTAATATCTCTTTGACGTTATTACCCTATCTCGAATAACAAAGCAAATATTGACCTTGTACACACAACAAGTCTGATTTTGACTGGACGGTTTGCTTTATCACTCTGACAAAAGCAGCCACCTTGCCCTAGTCGCCCTCGGTAGAAAACTAGAATGTATAACGACGGTTGTAAGAAAGGCTTCTTCAGAACGCTTATCTGTCATGTGTGCATTTTCAAGATCTCAAACAGTATGGGCACTTGAAGGCTTGCAGACATTGTTTGATCTTGAAGAGATATAAAGTGTTCAAGTGGGTCACATGAAGTGTCTCACTTTGGACTCTTACTGCAAAAGCATGACCTTTAGCAGTGGAGTTTGCTCACACTTGACGTAAACGTAGCCATTCGTATGCTATCATGACTGAAAGGAACGGATAAGAATGGACACGAGCGTCGAAGAGTGCAGGCAAGAACGCAGTATGAATAGGCAAAGAACTGAAAAATTACATTTCATATTCCCAGGCTGTTTTCCCTTCAGTTCTCCACAACGACCAACATCAGTATGTCATCCTTTAATCATTTGAAGTGATAATGATACCATGATTCTTTGATGACATCTTCAGAAATTTGTTAGCATTATGAGCCTATGCAAACTGGTGGCTGTGAAACCCGTATGAGAATAAAATATATTTCGTGTGTAGAAACGTATTGCAGACTGATTTCATGTCTACTAGTGGTGATGGTGGCAGAAGTATTTTATTACATAAGACAATCAAAATGTGAAGTGAGGTAATTCTTCCGCAGTGATCTGACAAAATAATCGTCCACGTCGCGTATACTAGATTTATGATTCATTTTCAGGGAATCTCATTAAATATATGCAGACAGAACGCAACCCTCACAGAGTCACTTCACGTACAAGGACGCCGTAGAAAGAGGTATACCTCCAGTTACTCTTGTATAACCCTGGCTCCTCGTAAACCACTCCTCTGAAGCGATCTGGTTACTCCGCCTTCCAGTGGACAGCAGGTCATTAAGCATGGTCCCTGAGTTGGGGTGGAGGGCAATCTTCCGTGCCATCACCAAAACTGAGGGTTTGAGTTCTGATGTGGTGGGAAGCTTTGCCTGTCATTGTCAAGCTGGAGTGGGCTCTTCTGCAGTCCTGGAGGTCCCATGCGTAGTAAATCATTGACATAATGCCTAGAAAGGCTGTAATTGATGGGGTTTGGTTTTATCTGCAATGAAATTAATAGCAGGAAAACACTGGAAGACATTGTCAGGATCGACACTAATGCCAGACATTCCTCTTCTGTAATGCATTTGGTACACTTTTTATGCAGTGCAATAAAAGCTTCGTTGGCCACTTTATAGTGCCATCCACATAACGTCAAGTTGTAATCCAAAGTCTTCCAGAAGCTGACTGCTCAACACAAGTAGGCTAACTCGTAGTAAAACCCATGATAAGATGAATGGTCCAAATATATCCGATATTTACGACATAATATCAGGTCACGAAGCTTTTGAATTATTAAAGAAAACAACAACAAAACTAACACCTCAAAAGGTATTTGACTGGCAAATGGAACGCATCGATGTTGGGTTGCTGAACGTACACGCAAGAGCCTATAAAGCATGAAATGTATCGCGTACATAATCGTTTGAGTCAAATTGCTAAATGGCGTCGACATGTGACTGTTTAGGGCGAGGGGTGCAGAGGATGGAGGCGAATGTAACTTTCTCGTTCACAACGAACTCTCACTGCCAAATCCTGTTCAAACACATGGGGTTGTCAGCTGGAATTACCTTCTTAACATCCATGGGTTATGCCTTTGTATCAGTTGCATCCATCTCTCTTCTTGAAGACTAATGCTCTGATCTGACTGGGCAACCTTGCTGCATTTAATATCCCAAGGCGCTGATTGATTATCGCACCGCCTGACACCGAGTTCTGAGCCCAGGCGTGATCTACAGGTACATGCAGTGTTTGGGGGTGTTGGGTTGAAACAGTGTGGCTGTGGTTCTGCCCATATCACCGTCACAGGTCCGGTGCTCTCGTTTCACCCCGACGGCAAACCCTACAAGAACTCGGTAGGCAAACAAAGACAAGGTGGAGAACGTAGAGTGAGATTTGGCCATGTTGACTTATCATCTCGTAAGAGAACGTTGGCATTGAGAGGCCTTAATCCAGCAATTCGTCTCTCTCGCCCTGCATCGAGACCGTTCATTTCAAGGCAGGGTTCGAGTCTATGTCAGACCTATGAATACTCCGACTCAAGGGACGACCGTCATTTGCTTTCAGCCCTTTGTGATTCCAACGCCAGCCCGCGGAGCGTGCGTGATCTGGCATTATATAGCCTCCGTTGGGCTTAGATTCTTCTTTCCGATAGCGAGGTGTTGTTTACCGCTTTCAGTGGCGAAGG
>JAWQFJ010008583.1:0-5000 GCA_034096865.1 Theodoxus fluviatilis | reverse complement strand
AAATGTTTCGCTCTCTACCAGCCCACCCCTTCGTACGTGCAAGCCGATTTTAGTTGCCTCCCTTGTGTGCGTCAGGAGGAGAGAACTTTAAACTCGCGTGGACGGCTGAGCGGAGGCGGTTGACAGCAGTAATTACACACAGGTAAACAAAGCGTGTCTGACCCAAGTCAGCTCGCTACAGCGCCTCTGCAACGCACTGACTTTGGTTCACCTGTCTTCCGTTGTATTCTTTGCCATCCTCAGCAGAGAGTAACTTCTTTGTCTACTGCATGAATCGCAGCTGTGCGTTGAACCATTGACCCGATTGACTCGATCCGTCTGTCGAGTTCTTGGCCAGTCTGCATTCGATCTTAGCCTGCATCCTGGTGGCTTCGGCAGACTTTCCTTTCATCCCATTGTAGCGTGATATTCGATGTGTCGTCGCCGCTTCTTCAGGGACAGCGTCTTGGAGAATGTAGTAGTCTGTGACCACTGACCTGAGGACCCTGTCGTAACTTCATGGTTGATTCTGCATTTGTGGTGTATCATCCCTGTATGGCTGCAATATCCATTGCAGTAGCTTGTAATTGTGTTTGAAAACATCATATCCACGTTGTGGCGTTGTGTGGTATTGTTATACGTGGGGCGCAGATGGCTAGGCAACTGGCAAAGCATGTTGCTGAAAATGAGGCAAAATTAAGTGTGTGTGATGAAGCAATAAATCACCAGATTGTTGTCTGCCAAGACCCAGTTTTTATGTAGATTAATGTTTGCTATAGCAAAATACATCCCCATGCATTTGCACACAGTAGTGCTAACTAACTCTTATAAATGTAATTTACAGTACTTCCTCTTTAGACAGTGAATAGAAATATATATAATTGCATGAAAAATTCTCAAAGAAAAAAATCTTCATTTCATCTGTCTGAATGCAACAAATTAATTCAAGCTCAGCATTTAAAGACTGTATATAAAGCTATGCCTGGCTCCTTTTCATATTTGATACATTCTCTGAACACCTACAATGCACAGTCAATTAAGCCACATGTGGAGCAAACTTATGCAACAATATATCATCTCATCAAATGATATTCACTTCACTTCACTTCACTTGTCCCATAGTCTGGACAACCGTTGGGGCACCACAGATGATCTGGCTACCAGTTCTCTCCATTCCTCTCACCTCTCGGACTGTCTCAAGGCTTCGCTGAGCCTCATCCCTGTCCACTCTGAGACGTTGTCCTCCCATCTTTTCCTTTGTCTGCCTCTCCTCCTCCCTCCTTTTACTGTGCCTTGTAACACAGTCTTGGCAACCCCTGAAAATCATGAGACATGCCCATACCACTTTAGTTTGCGTCTTTTCACAGTGGTAAGTAGTTCTTCATGGGGCCTGATGGCTTGCCTGATTCTGTTTCGGACTTCCTCGTTATTAACTTGTGCAAAATACTAGTATACCAATATCACCCAGGCATAACATGGTTGGGTTCTGAAGAGGTGTGGATGCATTAAGATAGAGCATCTGAAAAGTCAATTTTTGGGTAAATGTTGTTAGCTTCATGAACAAATTGCAATACAGAGTCATTGGTTTTGTTGTTCTCAAACATACAAGTATATATATTCATGTCTTTCTCTACCTGCCGTGTTCCTGTTTATTCCATTCCTCATTGTTGAGCTTGCCTTTGTTTCCCAGACAGATGGCGCACTACATAGGGGTGGATGTGGGCACAGGCAGTGTCAGGGCAGCAGTGGTGGACAGTGCTGGGAGGATGCTGAGCACTGCCACCCAGGACATCTGCATCTGGAACACCAGACCTGACTTCTACGAGCAGTCCTCCTCCAACATCTGGGCTGCTGTCATCAAAACTGTCCAGGTACCTCTGCAGGCTGACTGATTTGGGTTTAATGTTTCTCCAGCACTGGGCTGTTGAGCAGATGCATGAATTCTTGTTATGTGTGTTTTGATTTGAAGGAGGATGACCACTGCCATTTTGATAAAGAAAGAAAAAAAGTAATTGATTGTTTTTATAGTGGAGTGATTGTAGATTTGCTACCATGCAGCAGTGAGTTACTTTTAAATGTGTATTTGTAAGTTTTGAAAAACATTAAGTGTGGGGGTCACTTCATATCATAACCTACTGTCACATCCATATCAAATGTATTCTTTCAACCAAATCAGTCTTATAGCCTCCACAAGAGTTGGGGATAAGAAATGACACACCATATTTCACTATGTGATTAGTAAGAGTGGAATAGATAGGGAAATAGTGCCATTACTTTCTCTTATGGTAACAGTTTCTCTCTTTTTTTCCCTCCATGTTGACTGGCCTTAGAGAGCATTTAAAGACTGATAGGCCATATAACTTCATCCATCCGTCCATCCATCCGTCCATCCATCCATCCATCCATCCATCCATCCATCCATCCATCCACCCACAAGAGTGCCTTCACATCAGCTTAAACCCCCTTGCTGCTGGGCTTTTGGGGCCTGCTCCATATATGATTCCAAAAGGAGCACCAGTGTTGCATGCACCTTGTGTCTGTGTTGCAGGCACCTTGTGTCTGTGTTGCAGGCACCCTGTGTCTGTGTTGCAGGCACCCTGTGTCTGTGTTGCAGGCACCCTGTGTCTGTGTTGCAGGCACCCTGTGTCTGTGTTGCAGGCATCCTGTGTCAGTGTTGCAGGCACCCTGTGTCTGTGTTGCAGGAGGCCTTATGTATGTGTTGCAAGAGGCCCTGTGTCTGTGTTGCAGGCACCCTGTGTCTGTGTTGCAGGCACCCTGTGTCTGTGTTGCAGGCACCCTGTGTCTGTGTTGCAGGCACCCTGTGTCTGTGTTGCAGGCACCCTGTGTCTGTTTTGCAGGCAGGCATCCTCAGTCTGTGTTGCAGGAGGCCCTGTGTCTGTGTTGCAGGCACTCTGTGTCTATGTTGCAGGCACCCTGTGCTGTGTTGCAGGCACCCTGTGTCTGTGTTGCATGCACCCTGTGTCTGTGTTGCAGGCACCCTGTGTCTGTTTTGCAGGCAGGCATCCTGAGTCTGTGTTGCATGCACCCTGTGTCTGTGTTGCAGGCACCCTGTGTCTGTGTTGCAGGCACCCTGTGTCTGCGTTGCAGGCACTCTGTGTCTGTGTTGCAGGCACCCTGTGTCTGTGTTGCAGGCACCCTGTGTCTGTGTTGCAGGCACCCTGTGTCTGTGTTGCAGGAGGCTTTATGTATGTGTTGCAAGAGGCCCTGTGTCTGTGCTGCAGGCACCCTGTGTCTGTGTTGCAGGCACCCTGTGTCTGTGTTGCAGGCACACTGTGTCTGTGTTGCAGGCACCCTGTGTCTGTTTTGCAGGCAGGCATCCTGAGTCTATGTTGCATGCACCCTGTGTCTGTGTTGCAGGCACTCTCTCTGTGCTGCATGCACCCTGTGTCTGTGTTGCAGGCACCCTGTGTCTGTGTTGCAGGCACCCTGTGTCTGTGTTGCAAGCACCCTGTATCTGTGTTGCAGGCACCCTGTGTCTGTGTTGCAGGCACCCTGTATCTGTGTTGCAGGCACCCTGTGTCTGTGTTGCATGCACCCTGTGTCTGTGTTGCAGGCACCCTGTGTCTGTGTTGCAGGCACCCTGTGACTGTGTTGCAGGCAGGCATACTGAGTCTGTGTTGCATGCACCCTGTGTCTGTGTTGCAGGCACTCTGTCTGTGTTGCATGCACCCTGTGTCTGTGTTGCAGGCACCCTGTGTCTGTGTTGCAGGCACCCTGTGTCTGTGTTTCAGGCACCCTGCCTGTGTTGCAGGCATCCTGTGTCTGTGTTGCAGGAGGCCCTGTGTCTGTGTTGCAGGCACCCTGTGTCTGTGTTGCAGGCACCCTGTGTCTGTGTTGCAGGCACCCTGTGTCTGTGTTGCAGGCACCCTGTGTCTGTGTTGCAGGCACCCTGTGTCTGTGTTGCAAGCACCCTGTATCTGTGTTGCAGGCACCCTGTATCTGTGTTGCAAGCACCCTGTATCTGTGTTGCAGGCACCCTGTATCTGTGTTGCAGGCATCCTGTGTCTGTGTTGCAGGCACCCTGTATCTGTGTTGCAGGCACCCTGTATCTGTGTTGCAGGCACCCTGTGTCTGTGTTGCAGGCACCCTGTATCTGTGTTGCAGGCACCCTGTATCTGTGTTGCAGGCACCCTGTGTCTGTGTTGCAGGCACCCTGTATCTGTGTTGCAGGCACCCTGTATCTGTGTTGCAGGCACCCTGTATCTGTGTTGCAAGCACCCTGTATCTGTGTTGCAGGCACCCTGTGTCTGTGTTGCAGGCACCCTGTGTCTGTGTTGCAGGCATCCTGTGTCTGTGTTGCAGGCACCCTGTATCTGTGTTGCAGGCACCCTGTGTCTGTGTTGCAAGCACCCTGTATCTGTGTTGCAGGCACCCTGTATCTGTGTTGCAGGCATCCTGTGTCTGTGTTGCAGGCACCCTGTATCTGTGTTGCAGGCACCCTGTGTCTGTGTTGCAGGCACCCTGTGTCTGTGTTGCAGGCACCCTGTGTCTGTGTTGCAGGCACCCTGTATCTGTGTTGCAGGCACCCTGTGTCTGTGTTGCAGGCACCCTGTATCTGTGTTGCAGGCACCCTGTATCTGTGTTGCAAGCACCCTGTATCTGAGTTGCAAGCACCCTGTATCTGTGTTGCAGGCACCCTGTATCTGTGTTGCAGGCACCCTGTATCTGTGTTGCAGGCACCCTGTATCTGTGTTGCAGGAGGCCTTGGGGACTGCAGGTGTAGACAAGGACCAGGTACAAGGCGTTGGCTTTGATGCCACCTGCTCCTTGGTGGCACTGGATGCAGACTTCAAGTCTGTGTGCATCAGTCCTTCTGGTAGGCAGCTTTGGCTCTGTCATGCTGGCCTGAGAGTGTATTTTTTGCTATTAGAGAAAATGGTTTAGAATGTAAGTCATTCTGTTTGTTCCTCTAGCTCTTTTTTAACCCTTGACTGACATTTCTTCTCCCTTTTGTGTGTGCTACTATCCCTCCTGTAAAAGTATTGTCTTCCTCTATTGTT
>JAWQFJ010008575.1:32500-37516 GCA_034096865.1 Theodoxus fluviatilis | reverse complement strand
CCCCCCCCCCCCCTCCTTTTCCCCTCCTTCCCACTCTCTCCCAATCACCACTATTCCCTCCCCCCTCCTTTTCCCCTCCTTCCCACTCCCTCCCACCCACCACTAGCCCCCCCCTCCTTTTCCCCTCCTTCCCTCTCTCTCCCAATCACCACTAGCTCCCTCCCCCCCCTCCTTTTCCCTCCTTCCCACTCCCTCCCACCCACCACTAGCCCCCCCCCCCCTCCTTTTCCCCTCCTTCCCACTCCCTCCCATCCACCACTAGCCCCCTTCCCCCTTTTCCCCTCCTCACTCCCTCCCACCTACCACTAGCCCCCTCCCCTCCTTTTCCCATCCTTCCCACTCCCTCCCACCCACCACTAGCCCCCTCCCCCCTCTCCTTTTCCCATCCTTCCCACTCCCTCTCACCCACCACTAGCCTCCCCCCCCCCCTCTCTCCTTTGCTCCCTTCCTCCTTCATCCCATCAATTCTGCCCCTCATGCCCTATTCTCTTGTAATAATATCCCCTCCCCCTCCAGAACAGCCCCCCCCCCCCCCCACTCATCTTATTTGTCATCTCTTATGCGTTTGTCGTGGCATTGTATTGTCGTAATTTCCTGTTTGTTTCCTCTTCTTTGTCACATGTTAGTACTCAGTTAATACCAGCCTCAACAAAGCCATCCTAACTCGATGTAGTGTTTGTCTGTCTGTCTGTCTGTCTGTCTGTCTGTCTGTCTGTCTGTCTGTCTGTCTGTCTGTCTGTCTGTCTGTTTGTTTCCTCTTCTTTGTCACATGTTAGTACTCAGTTAATACCAGCCTCAACAAAGCCGTCCTAACTCGATGTAGTGTTTGTCTGTCTGTCTGTTTGTTTGTTTGTTTCCTCTTCTTTGTCACATGTTAGTACTCAGGTAATACCTGCCTCAACAAAGCCATCATAACTCGATGTAGTGTTTGTCTGTCTGTCTGTCTGTCTGTCTGTCTGTCTGTCTGTCTGTCTGTCTGTCTGTCTGTCTGTCTGTTTGTTTGTTTGTTTGTTTGCAATGCAAGTATTTTTCTGATGACTTTTTGGATTTATTTTATACAAGTATGTAGAGAGTTGGGTCAATAGTATATATGTTTTGCCCATTTAAATATGGAGTCATGCGAGCGCCAATTTGGAAAAACTTGTCTCTGAAATGTTCCTACTCTGGTGTTTGGTCGTGGTAAGGCAATATTAAGTGTCTTTTCAAGCATCCAAACGTATTCTTCAGGCAGATTCTTAGAGGACATGAAAATGTGTGTACCTGGCGCACATTGGTGCAAAATTATTCATATGACCCAGAGTGACCCTCACTACATTCAATAATTTCCGCGAGCAGCACCAAATCGCCTCGCGCGAGTTAGGACTGGGTTCGTGCTGACATCACATTTATTTCCGTCTTTCCCTGTTTTTTTAAATTAAAAATAGTTTTCCTCCTATCCCCACTTCACCTTCATCCTAGTCGTCCTTGCCCATTCCTGCTCTTCCCCTCTCTCCACCCCCCACCACCACAACCTCCCCTCCCCTCCTCCCTTTTCTTTTCATTGTCTAGTCATTGACGGAATTCTTGGTGAATGCACCGAGTCGCATATCTGTACACTCGGTCTGTGTCTGATAACGTCACAGCCACATTCATGTCTGCTTTCACGTAGCCACACTGCACAATCGTGTGTGTGCTTCTGTGTGTGTGCTTCTGTGTGTGTGTGTGTGTGTGTGTGTGTGTGTGTGTGTATGATGTGTATGGGTGTGTATATGTGTATGGGTGTGTATATGTTTATGTTTATATACATGTATGTGTATATTTGAGTGTAAATGTGTGAATGCGTGTATGTGTGTATATGTATGTGTGTGTGTGTGTGCATGTGCATGTGCGTGTGTATGTGTGTATATGTATGTGTGTATGTGTGTGTGCATGTGCATGTGCGCGCGCGTGTGTGTGTGTGTGTGTGCGCGCGCGAGTGTGTGTGTGTGTGTGTGTGTGTGTGTGCGTGTGTGTGTATGTGTGTGTGTGCGTGCAAGTATGTGTGAACGTGTATGTGCATGTGTGTGTGCATGCGTGTGTGTATGCATGTGTGTGCGCGTTTGTGTACGTGCATGCGTGCGTGCGAGTGTGTGTGTGCTTGTGCGTGCGCGCGCGCAGGTGTGTATGTATAACGTGAATATGCATATGTGTATGTGTGCCTGTCTCTCTATTTGTCTTCCTGCCTGTCTGTCTAGTATCTGGATATGAGTCTGCAGGGCGAGGCAGAAAGCCTGATCAGTCCGCCCCAACACACGAGGTAAATCTTTGCGAGGATCGAGCACCTACACGTAGTTGGAAAGACGCTATGTAGAAATGCTGCACTGGAACACGCTGTCTCGCGTGTAGCTGGCCTTTCCACATGACCAGCGGTCTGAATGAACGGACGGATGCTTTCGGCCTATAAGCCTTTGAGGACTATGTCAGGCCATTGATCACGAAAAACACTAGACTGGTTAGAGTAGAGTTAAGTCAAATCTTCATGTTCCCGGTCATTCGCCTCCAACGAATCGCCAAGGGAAACGCGATGGGTGTCCTTACGCCCTACCCTCAGGGGAAGGAAAGAGGATGGGCGAGATACAGCAACTGTGAACTTTTGGGTGGGGGTGGGGGATGAAGAGGAGGGGATCACGGGATGCAGGGAGGGGTGGATAGAGGTTTAGGGGATGGATACATGCGAAATGTAGATGAAGACGTCATGACAGAGAAGGCGGAGCCTACAAGTAGCTTTCACTGACAAGGAAGTGCAAACCAACCAGCTGTATCACATTTCTCCTGCAGACAGACAAGGCGGAAGAGGAAGAGCTTGGACGAGGGGGATGGGTGATTACCCGGGGGTGGGGGTGAGGGTTGGGGATTTCCAACCGAGTGCGGGGTGGGATTGGTTGTTCTGGGGGTGGGATCTCTGACAGACATGAGGGTGGGGGTGGGTTGTTACAGACAGACAGGGGCTGGGAGAGGGGGGAGTTAGACGTGGAAGGGTGAGGATGAGAAGGCGGTATGGAGGTTGGAACCAGGAAGAAAAACACACGCACGTCTCCCCTCTGCCCAGCATTCCATCCCTACAAGGCTATAGTGTGCAGCCCTTGCTGAGGCCTGCACAAGTGGCTATCCTGGTGCCTGTCTATCTGTACGATGTGTGCACAACGCGCGTGCGATTGTGTACAACGTGCATACGACGTGTGTACAACGTGTACAGTATACGACGTGTGTACGAAGTGAGTACAAAGTATGTACGAAGTGTGTACGAAGTGTGTACGAAGTGTGTACGACAGTGTACGAAGTGTGTACAACTTGTGCTCGACGTGTATACGACGTGTGTAGGACTGTTCGACGTGTGTACCACACGCGTACGACATATATTCGACGTGTATGTAATGTGTACATGACGCGTGTTCGACGTGTGTACAACGTGTGCACGACTGTTAACGACGTGTGCATGATTTGTACCCGATGTCTGTTCAACGTGTGTACCACATATACACGACGTGTGTCCGACTGTGTACGAAGTGTGTGCGACGTGTGTTCGACGTGGGTAACGTGTATATTGTCAAAGCTGGTATAGTGGAAAGTGGCTAAATGTACCAGCAGACAGTTTAACAAAATAAAAGAAAGAATTCCTTCCCCAGTCACTACTCTTATGGAACAAAGACACCACAAACAGGATGAAACTTAAAGAATTTAATCAGAAACTTTACAGTCCAAGCACAAATCACCAACACCCCTATGCCAAAGCACAAATCAAACACTTCTCCAAAGCACAAACAACAAACTTCCACCGTCACTGCACAAACTACAACCCCTTCACCATCCAACCACAAATGACCAACATTCCTCCGCCAACGCACAAATCAACACTGTCAAAATACACCAATCGTCAACATTTCATCATCAATGCACAAGTCAAACGGCCTATATCAAATTGCAGACTCACGTTAATGGTCTGGCACCCAAACAATCTAAAATATAACCAGAAAACAAACTATAACTTCCGTTAAAAAGAAACAACGAAACAACAGAATGAGAGAGATACAATATAGCCGCGAACAAATCGAGACAGTAAGAGAACAAAACTGATATCCTTACCTCTCAAGATTAGGAGTACCGGTAACAGGTGAGGCAGTCGCCAAAAGAAAAACAGGCAACACCAAGCCGCCAGAAGAAAAACAGGCAACACCAAGCCGCCAGAAGAAACAGGGAAGAAGCCCACCCGGAGATAATCCTCTCCAGCAGCCACACAGCGGCCTACGAGAGTAACATAACGCTCTTTCTCTATCCAAACCAACAGCCACACAGCGGCCTACGAGAGTAACAGAACCCTCTTTCTCTATCCAAACCAACAGCCACACAGCGACCTACGAGAGTAACAGAACATTCTTTCTCTATCCAAACCAACAGCCACACACAGCGGCCTACGAGAGTAACATAACTCTCTTTCTCTATCCTCTCCAACAGCCACACAGCGGCCTACGAGAGTAACAGAACTCTCTTTCTCTATCCTCTCCAACAGCCACACAGCGGCCTACGAGAGTAACAGAACTCTCTTTCTCTATCCTCTCCAACAGCCACACAGCGGCCTACGAGAGTAACAGAACTCTCTTTCTCTATCCTCTCCAACAGCCACACAGCGGCCTACGAGAGTAACAGAACACTCTTTCTCTATCCAAACCAACAGCCGCACTGGCTTACCGAGAGTACTAGGACTCTCTATCAAAATTCTCCTCTCCACATACAATGCTGCCTATAAATAAAAACCTAACAAAAACGCGAAATTATCGTGCCATGGAGAATACGCACCACTGTGGTAATACAGCACGTGCAACTGACACGAAAAAAACAAGAAAATCCATCCACAAACAAAACAATTGTAGCATACCATGCTCAGCTAACAAAATAATTAGATGAACGCATGGGTTTTATGTTCCATTACACTTTGCAAGCACAACAGATGCAATCAAGGCAAAGTCAAAATTACAGAACAGCGTAGAGAAACAAGTGAAC
>JAWQFJ010008575.1:15000-27500 GCA_034096865.1 Theodoxus fluviatilis | reverse complement strand
ATTCCCACCCTACAACCCCCCAAGGGGTCTATTCCCACCCTACAACCCCCCAGGGGGTCTATTCCCACCCTACAGCCCCCAGGGGGTCTATTCCCACCCTACAACCCCCCAGGGGGTCTATTCCCACCCTACAACCCCCAGGGGGTCTATTCCCACCCTACAACCCCCAGGGGTTCTATTCCCACCCTACAACCCCCCAGAGGATCTATTCCCACCCTACAACCCCCCAGGGGGTCTATTCCCACCCTACAATCCCCCAGGGGGTCTATTCCCACCCTACAACCCCCCAGGGGGTCTATTCCCACCCTACAACCCCCCAGGGGGGGGTCTATTCCCACCCTACAACCCCAGGGGGTCTATTCCCACCCTAAAACCCCCCAGGGGGGGGGTCTATTCCCACCCTACAACCCCCAGGGGGTCTATTCCCACCCTACAACCCCCAGGGGGTCTATTCCCACCCTACAACCCCCAGGGGTTCTATTCCCACCCTACAACCCCCCAGAGGATCTATTCCCACCCTACAACCCCCCAGGGGGTCTATTCCCACCCTACAACCCCCCAGGGGGTCTATTCCCACCCTACAACCCCCCAGGGGGTCTATTCCCACCCTACAACCCCCCAGGGGGGGTCTATTCCCACCCTACAACCCCCAGGGGGTCTATTCCCACCCTAAAACCCCCCAGGGGGTCTATTCCCACCCTACAACCCCCCAAGGGATCTATTCCCACCCTACAACCCCCCAGAGTGCATATTCCCACCCTACAACCCCCCAGGAGTCTATTCCCACCCTACAACCCCCAGGGGGTCTATTCCCACCCTACAACCCCCAGGGGGTCTATTCCCACCCTACAACCCCCCAGGGGGTCTATTTCCACCCTACAACCCCCCAGGGGGTCTATTCCCACCCTACAAGCCCCAGGGGGTCTATTCCCACTCTACAACCCGCCCAGGGGGTTGATGAGGGCAGAAAGGGATACGCCATGTTTTGTGGATGCTTCCATGAAAACCATCGGGGAAGGGGGGTGAGGGGGTGGGGGAATTATGATGATCTGTAGAGAGTGGGAAAAGCAGAGGGGAAGGAAGAGAAAGAAGAGGAAGGAAGGATGGACGGCGGAACGGCGAGCAGGACAATGACTGAAAGTAAGGAAAAGTCCCATTGTCTACACATGAGATTCACCAGACACGTCAGAGTTCGTGACGCTGAAATTACCGGGGAGAAAATAGCCACAGAGACAGATCCACTTTGACGGAGTGAAGTACTTTGTTGGAGAGAGAGAGAGAGAGAGAGAGAGAGAGAGAGAGAGAGAGAGAGAGAGAGAGAGAGAGAGAGAGAGAGAGAGAGAGAGTTTAGATTTTAGACTTTAGACTTTATTTGAATAGGCCAGCGGCCCGTCACAAGTGTACAGACGCAACATAATGTTGTCAACTTATTTACATGTCGATTTTCTCAATTCGTATTTTAAATGCATGATATATGTATATTGCCACATTCCGAATCATCATTACATTCCTGCCATCAATTAGGTAGCCAAGGTTCCTATACTTCACCGTTTGTAGATATGTCTTGATAAAATGGACAATCTTTAAGAAAGTGTCGTTCATTCTCGAAGTTGCCATCACAAAATGGACAATACAAACATATGTCCCTTTCATATCTTCTGTTTACATTTTACTCGTTTATTCCTAGCCTAAATCGTCTAAAAACATCGCTGAACTTTTATATTTTCAACTTATTAATGTATTCCTCCATTTTCACAGACTTTTTTAAAGACCTGTAAGTCAAAAACGATCACTTTCGCTTACTTTCCCATGCCACTCCTGTTGAAAACAGTCTTTTAGTCTCTGTTTCAAACAGTTCAGGATACCTTTTTCATTACTTGTCCCACAATTGTTCCAGACATATCCAAATCCCAACTGATATAAGCATTGTTTCACAGTTTCAGTCCAAGATACTCTGCCGATTAGATTAGAGTTAATCAACATGTGATAAGCCTGTTTTGGCAATCTGTCACTTGGCAATTTGCAAAGTTTCAACCAATATTTGACTGCTCTGATAGTAGTATTGATGTACAAGGGGTATCTCACCATAGATAAAAAAAAATTGTGTTCTAGTATCAAGGCTCATGAAGCGCTTGCAAGCAAACAAGTGTGCTTTCTCAATTGCTTCATGTCGACCACTACCCCAGAGTTCTGCACCATAGATTAAGATGGGAAGTATTTGAGCGTCAAACAAGCGAAAAAATACAATGGTATTCAAGTTTCGGACACGACGCATTAACTGCATGAGAGATACAATTCTTTGTTTGGTTTTTACATTTTGGTTTTCTAGGGTCACAGAATCGGACAGTTTGGTTGCAAAAATGTAGCCCAGATACCTATATATGTTTACAACTTCGAGCTGTGTTTTACCAAGAATCCATTTTTCTTTTTGTGCCAAAAAGCCCCCTTTTCTGAAGACCATAATCTTTGTTTTCTCTCTATTGATGGTCCAACCTAGCTGTCGGGAAATGTTATCCAAACTATACAGCTGATTCTGAAGTCCCACGGGTGTGGTAGAAATTAAGACTACGTCATCAGCAAAAATGAGGGAGTAAATTTCAGGCCTATCAGGTAACAACTGGACACCGTGTCTACCTCTCTCTCTGACATAATCCGCCACTACAGACATGAGGAGAGAAAAAATTATTGGCGACTCTTTGGCGCCTTGCCTTACACCGGCTGGGCAGTCGAAGAAGTCTGAAAGCACGGAATCCCACCTCACGCATGCCTCCCTCCGGGAATAAATGGCTTGCAGCATTCTAATAAGCTTTGTTGACACTCCTGCTTCTTCCAAAACATACAATAGACAAGATCGGTTGACCGAATCAAATGCCTTTTGATAATCAATAAATGCCACGAACAATCGCCCACGCCTTCCTCCATATACATGTTTCAGTATCATCGCATACAAGGTGAAGATGTGATCAATACTAGAGTGTTCAGCACGAAATCCAGCCTGCTCAATACATATGTTTCCTTTATCCTCTGCCCACGTTTGCAGTCGCTTCGTGAGAATTGAAGTGAAAAATTTACCCATGATGTTTAGCAACGAGACACCCCAATAGTTTTGAGGATCCTGTCTATCGCCAGTTTTGAATATTGGTACTATCATGGACCGGTGCCACTCCTCGGGAAAGCATTGTGTTTCATACAGGGTAGAAAACAATTTAACCAGAAATGGTCTTATGTGGTTATATACGAGTTTCAGATACTCTCCTAGGATTTCATCGAGTCCTACCGATTTTCCTGTCTGTAACCTACTTATTGCCTGATCAACTTCAATGGGATCTGTGGTGGTCGGTGGTAAGATTGAAGTCAAGGAAGACGCAGGGGCGAAGTCGAGTTACTTTCCGCTCTTTATTGGCCGTTGGTATGGGAGTGTCGAGCTCTTCGTCGGTTTGGATTCCTTTGTCGTTTCTCAAGCATGAATAACTTTGAAAATTGAATCCCTGTCTGAATACACTTTTAAAGTGATCCTTCCACTCTCTATACTTATCATTACATTGCGTCTTTCGTTTCGTTTCGCTCCGTTAACTAGTGCCCAAGATGATGCAGCTTTTCTTGTATTCTTAATTAGCGATTCGTTCAGATTTCTACAGTACTCTTTTTTCTTATCCCTCATTATTGTTTTGTAGCTTTTTCTAAGTTTCATGTACTCATCTTTGTTGTTACAGGTACTTTTCTTTCTGAACCTGGCGAGTGCCTTTTTGGCCTCTATTTAGCCAGCTTGCACTCGTCATCAAACCACTCCGGCCTGGCAGTCCGTTTAGTACCACCCACTCTATAACTTTTTCCTCATACAGTTTGCCGCTGAATGCAAGGTGCTTGTAAGTAGAGCCAGGGCTGTGTCTTCACAAGTATCGATCATTTCATACGCCAGCTGTATATTTGTTAGAAAGTTTGGGTCTTTAGCATTATTTTTTATTTCTTCCGTTTTGTTCTCATCCCAGACAAATTTTGAGACCGTTTTGCATTCCTGTGTGATTCCTTTCTTGTCCATCTCTAATCCTAAGGTTATTTTTAGGGGCATATGGTCAGAATAAATATCATCGCCTACCGACATTTCTATTATGCATTCTGACCGATCGGTAGCAAACAAGCAGTAATTACACTGTTCCCATGCTGGGACAAATAGGTGTACCTGCCGTCTTTGTCCCCTTCTATGCTTCCATTCAGTATTCTAAGGTGATATATCTTACATAAATTTATCAGTGTTTGGCCGAACAGGTTTATCGTGTTGTCCCGTGGCTTTCGTATTTTGAGGTACTGGTAACAGCATTCTCCGAATTCATTTAGCTCTGTTTCTTCTACAATATCAGGATCACTATCAATAAGAAACAAACACACGACAAACACCAAAATCAAAGTCTTTCGGGCACACGCCCTTCTTCAGTGAACGTTACAGACAAACAATATCAGGATCATGAATGTTGACACTGCAAGTTCTTGCATTAAAATCGCCGCAAACAAGGAAAGTGCTATCAGGGAAACGAAGTTGTAATTTGAGGATTTCTTCCTCAAGAAGCTGTATATTACATTTAACGTCTTTATCGCGGTAGTAAGGAGAATCGATAGGAGGTACATAGACGCATACAAGTATGACGTCATAATATCCCGCAACATATAATCGAGCGACCACTACATTGTCATAGTTACATGGAAGCCGGATCACATAGCGAGACAGGCAGTTTTTTATCAACCCGATCGCCGCCCATGATGGGAGAGTTTGATAGCGGGCGAATGGAAAGCACAATAACTGTCAAAATGCACGCTGAAGTCAAAGTTCTCCCCAGTATATGTCTCTATAAAAAAACACATATTTTATAAGAGCTCACGTAGTCGATGAAACCTGGTTCCGCCAATCTGGAAATAAGTCTTTCAATATTCCAGCATAATAAGGACATGGCATCCTCAGTCAAAGGTACCAGACAAAATCGTGAGCGATCCTCACCTTGTGTAACTGAAAGATTGTCTGTGCCGTCTATGGACGGGCCGTGGCCACACCGTCAAGCATCAGTGACGGGAGTTACCTTAGTGTCGCTGTGGGACCGCTGGACACTGCAACTTCGAAGCCGATCGCGCCAGACTAATGGTGGAGAAGTATGCCTCGCAGCACCAGGTCTTGTATAAGAACCGCGGTTCCCACGAACGGTGTCGCTGGTCCTACGTGCTCGGGGGTCGTGGACAGCAGCTCTCCTCTTGGCTCCACCGGTTGGTCCGACCGCTCCAGTACCCGTAGTCCGGCCGTCCGCAGCTGCAGCCTCGACGGTTTTCCGTCGATGCAAGAGCTCCCGGTGGCTCGCGCAGTAGCTTTAACCAGCCATCCAGCGACGCCTGTGTGGTGCGCTCCTTGCTTCCACAAGCATGAGACACGTGCCATGCTGAAGGTTGATTGGAGTCACACTGCCGCCCTTCGACTCGTTGGGGATCGCTCATCACACGTCCCGGACCTTCCTCATTGCCCTCTTAGGAAGTAGTGGGCTGTACTTCCCCACCATAAGATATTGTGACAGATGGGCGCAGCGTAGTCAGTGTTTCCACTGGAGCGTTCGACGCATCTGCATCCACAGTGGTAAATTCATCGTCTGAGCGTAGAGTGCCCGACGAGAGGACAAATGTTTCCCCCTCCGAGAGAACACCCGAGATGTCTCCGTCTACTGAGACCACAACTGGTGAGTTGTCATCTTCCTTCGGGAGTAAGGTGGTCGATGCTGGGACCGCCACTCGAGTCTCAAGGTGGTCTCGCGACGCATTCCCCACATCACCACCGCACACAGTTCTCTCTGGGGACCCCGTCCACTCGTCGATAACCATGTATCTTGGCGAAGTTGGTAGGCCTACTCTTGATCTTTGAACTTGACCTTTGAACTTCCCTCTTATCTTAGTTCCTACCCTCGAACCAGTAGACTCCAAATGGGGGTGAGGACGCCGAGGAGGCACCTGCGTCGGGCGCTGAGGGTACTGTGGCATTCGGTTGAGGCATTCGCCTTCGTGATCTGCTTCAGATGCCTCAATATGCCATCTTTCCTGGTGTGACTTCCCCAAGGGCTGGTCTTGATGGTTTCTTTGCCGATTAGGTCGGCCCCTCGCTTGAGTTTCTTTTCTGGAATGGGAGTACTGTGGCAATCGGTTGAGGCATTCGCCTCCATGGTCTGCTCCGGACACCTCAAGATACAAGTGTGTGTGTGTGTGTGTGTGTGTGTGTGTGTGTGTGTGTGTGTGTGGGAGGGGGTGTGTGCATGTATGTGTATGTTGCTTGAAGTAAGGGTGACATGCTTGTAGTCAACATACCCATGCTATGACAAGTCCAAAACCAGCACACAAGACAAGAACAAGAAAGGGAGTTTTGTAGCGCTTCAATCCGACACAGACATTCCAGAAGCAATGACACTCGAGCTGCCAAGGGATGTGTAATACGCTCATAGATACAATGCTTGCAGGATGAAAAAAAATTCAGCTGTCACATACAGAGAAAATACAACATCGTTAGCTCAAACTGCAGACACAGAATAACCAGCCATGCCTCGAGTACACCGAGTCGAGAAACGGAATTCTGACCACACAGAAGTGACGGATTGTACAGGGGTGACTTTTTACAAGGGAGTGTGCGCATGTATCTAAAAAGTATTTTCATTTAGGAGGGTCACCTTGAAATTGTATGTAGGTGTTTAAATAAACCCAGATTTTTCCCGTCCCAGGAGATAGAACCACGGCACTGCGCCTCGCACATCGTCCATCCTCAAAGCATGCTCGCCTATCTCCGCCTGTTAAAAAAAAGACGTGGTTTCATCAAGCGAGTAGAGGCTGAGGGGCTGACCGTGTACTCATGCAAGAGGGGAGAGAACTGGGGTGGGGGTGGGGATGCTGTCAGGAACTGGTTTATATTGTAGACAAGTTGGAAGGGAAGGGATGTTCCTGTGAATACTTTTTGTTTTCGCTTTGGCACGTCGTAGACGTTGAACCAAAGCTAATGCAGTCATACAGAGGGGTAGGTGCATCGTAGATGTTCACCAAGTTTCATTCATGCGCGGGCAGAATTACACGCATGGACAGATTTACGACACAGAGTTGCAGCCAGTATAACGTTATCAAGATAGTCAAATAAACCCAGGTTTTTCTCGACCCAGGGATTGAAACCACGGCACTGCGCCTCGCACATCGTCCAACCCCAAAGCATGACTGTTCACTGCAAAGCTCTCTGGAGTCACACGGAATATCCTCCTGCAGCTTGAGAAAACTATCACTCTGTTGCACGCTTCATAGAGACGGGTCAATGCAGTGTTAATCTATTCACAATCTACGACGAGATGTTCAACATGCAATAAGCAGGTGTCTTCTCTGGAATAATTTTCATTTTGAACAGTTGGGGTACACACAGGGACGTCTACAACACGATATGGTCCAAGGTTGCCGTGTGTATTGCAAAAAGAAAACGTCATTGCTTTTTACCTGTCGTTTACATTTGCAGTACACACGGCCACCTTGGACCTTATCGTGTTTCAGATTAAACCCCAACTGTTCAAAATGAAAATTATTCCAGAGAAGACACCTGCTTATTGCATGTTGAACATCTCGTCGTAGATTGTGAATAGATTAACACTGCATTGACCCGTCTCTATGAAGAGTGCAACAGAGTGATAGTTTTCTCAAGCTGCAGGAGGATATTCCGTGTGACTCCAGAGAGCTTTGCAGTGAACAGTCATGATTTGGGGTTGGACGATGTGCGAGGCGCAGTGCCGTGGTTTCAATCCCTGGGTCGAGAAAAACCTGGGTTTATTTGACTATCTTGATAACGTTATACTGGCTGCAACTCTGTGTCGTAAATCTGTCCATGCGTGTAATTCTGTCTGCGCATGAATGAAACTTGGTGAACATCTACGATGCACCTACCCCTCTGTATGACTGCATTAGCTTTGGTTCAACGTCTACGACGTGCCAAAGCGAAAACAAAAAGATTTCACAGGAACATCCCTTCCCTTCCAACTTGTCTACAATACATACCAGTTCCTGACAGCAACCCCCCCCCCCCCAGTTCTCTCCCCTCTTGCATGAGTACACGGTCAGCCCCTCAGCCTCTACTCGCTTGATGAAACTGTGTCTTTTTTTAACAGGCGGAGATAGGCGAGCATGCTTTGAGGATGGACGATGTGCGAGGCGCAGTGCCGTGGTTCTATCCCCTGGGACGGGAAAAATCTGGGTTTATTTAAACACCTACATACAATTTCAAGGTGACCCTCCTAAATGAAAAGACGTTTTAGATACATGCGCACACTCCCTTGTAAAAAGTCACCCCTGTACAATCCTTCACTTCTGTGTGGTCAGAATTCCGTTTCTCGACTCGGTGTACTCGAGGCATGGCTGGTTATTCTGTGTCTGTAGTTTGAGCTAACGATGTTGTATTTTCTCTGTATGTGGCAGCTGAATTTTTTTATCAGCCTGCAAGCATTGTATCTATGAGCGTTTACACATCTCTTGGCAGCTCGAGTGTTATTGCTTCTGGAATGTCTGTGTCGGATTGAAGCGCTACAAAACACCCTTTCTTGATTTTGTCTTGTGTGCTGGTTTTGGACTTGTCATAGCATGGGTATGTTGACTACAAGCATGTCACCCTTACTTCAAGCAACATACACATACATGCACACACACACACACACACACACACACACACACACACACACACACACACACACACACACACTTGTATCTTGAGGTGTCCGGAGCAGACCATGGAGGCGAATGCCTCAACCGATTGCCACAGTACCCCCATTCCAGAAAAGAAACCCAAGCGAGGGGCCGACCTAATCGGCAAAGAAACCATCGAGACCAGCCCTTGGGGAAGTCACACCAGGAAAGATGGCATTTTGAGGCATCTGAAGCAGATCACGGAGGCGAATGCCTCAACCGAATGTCACAGTACCCTCAGCGCCCGACGCAGGTGTCTCCTCGGCGTCCTCACCCCTATTTGGAGTCTACTGGTTCGAGGGTAGGAACTAAGATAAGTGGGAAGTTCAACGGTCAAGTTCAAAGATAAAGAGTACCAACTTCGCCAAGATACATGGTTATCGACGAGTGGACGGGGTCCCCAGAGAGAACTGTGTGCGGTGGTGATGTGGGGAGTGCGTCGCGAGACCCGCTTGAGACTCGAGTGGCGGTCCCAGCATCGACCACATTACTCCCGAAGGAAGATGACAACTCACCATTTGTGGTCTCAGTAGACGGAGACATCTCGGGTGTTCTCTCGGAGGGGGAAACATTTGTCCTCTCGTCGGGCACTCTACGCTCAGACGAAGAATTTACCACTGTGGATGCAGATGCGTCGAGCGCTCCAGTGGAAACACTGACTACGCTGCGCCCATCTGTCACATCTTATGGTGGGGAAGTACAACCCATTGCTTTCTCAGAGTCCGGGTTGTGTGATGAGCGATCCCCAATGAGACGAAGGGCGGCAGTGTGACTCCAATCAACCTTCTGCATGGCACGTGTCTCATGCTTGTGGAAGCAAGGAGCGCACCACACAGGCGTCGCTGGATGGCTGGTTAAAATGCGTGAGCCACCGGGAGCTCTGGCATTGACGGAAAATCGTCGAGGCTGCAGCTGCGGACGGCCGGACTACGGGTACTGGAGCGGTCGGACCAACCGGTGGAGCCAAGAGGAGAGCTGCTGTCCACGACCCCCGAGCACGTAGGACCAGCGACACAGTTCGTGGGAACCGCGGTTCTTATACAAGACCTGGTGCTGCGAGGCATACTTCTCCACCATTAGTCTGGCGCGATCGGCTTCGAAGTTGCAGTGTCCAGCGGTCCCACAGCGACACTAAGGTAACTCCCGTCACTGATGCTTGATGGTGTGGCCACGGCCCGTCCATAGACGGCACAGACAATCTTTAATTTACCCAAGGTGAGGATCGCTCACGATTTTGTCTGGTACCTTTGACTGAGGATGCCATGTCCTTATTATGCTGGAATATTGAAAGAGTTATTTCCAGATTGGCGAAACCAGGTTTCATCGACTACGTGAGCTCTTATAAAATATGTGTTTTTTTTTAGAGACATATACTGGGAAGAACCTTGACTTCAGCGTGCATTTTGACAGTTATTGTGCTTTCCATTCGCCCGCTATCAAACTGTCCCATCATGGGCGGCGATCGGGTTGATAAAAAACTGCCTGTCTCGCTATGTGATCCGGCTTCCATGTAACTATGACAATGTAGTGGTCGCTCGATTATATGTTGCGGGATACTATGACGTCATACTTGTATGCGTCTATGTACCTCCTATTGATTCTCCTTACTACCGCGATAAAGACGTTAAATGTAATATACAGCTTCTTGAGGAAGAAATCCTCAAATTACAACTTCGTTTCCCTGATAGCACTTTCCTTGTTTGAGGCGATTTCAATGCAAGAACTGGCAGTGGCAGTGTTTTTGTTACCAGTATCTCAAAACACGAAAGTCACAGGACAACACAATAAACCTGTTCGGCCAAACACTGATAAATGTATGTAAGATATATCACCTTAGGATACTGAATGGAAGCATAGAAGGGGACAAAGACGGCAGGTACACCTATTTGTCCCAGCATGGGAACAGGGTAATCGATTACTGCTTGTTTGCTACCGGTCGGTCAGAATGCATAATATAATCGGTAGGCGATGAGATTTATTCTGACCATATGCCCCTAAAAATAGCCTTAGGATTAGAGATGGACAAGAAAGGAATCACACAGGAATGCAAAACGGTCTCAAAATTTGTCTGGGATGAGAACAAAACGGAAGAAATAAAAAATAATGCTAAAGACCCACACTTTCTAACAAATATACAGCTGGCGTATGAAATGATCGATACTTGTGAAGACACAATCCTGGCACTACTTACAAGCACCTTGCATTCAGCGGTAAGCTGTATGAGAAAAAGTTTTAGAGTGGGTGGTACTAAACGGACTGCCAGGCCGGAGTGGTTTGATGACTAGTGCAAGCTGGCTAAACGAGAGGCCAAAAAGGCACTCGCCAGGTTCAGAAAGAAAAGTACCTGTAACAATAAAGTTGAGTACACGAAACTTAGAAAAAGCTACAAAACAATAATGAGGGATAAGAAAAAAGAGTACTGTAGAAATCTGAACGAATCGCTAATTAAGAATACAAGAAAAGCTGCATCATCTTGGGCACTAGTTAACGGAGCGAAACGAAACGAAAGACGCAATGTAATGATAAGTATAGAGAGTGGAAGGATCACTTTGAAAGTGTATTCAGACAGGGATTCAATTTTCAAAGTTATTCATGCTTGAGAAACGACAAAGGAATCCAAACCGATGAAGAGCTCGACACTCCCATACCAACGGCCAATAAAGAGCGGAAAGTAACTCGACTTCGCCCCTGCGTCTTACTTGACTTCAATCTTACCACCGACCACCACAGATCCCATTGAAGTTGATCAGGCAATAAGTAGGTTACAGACAGGAAAATCGGTAGGACTCGATGAAATCCCAGGAGAGTATTTGAAACTCGTATATAACCACATAGACCATTTCTGGTTAAATTGTTTGGTACCCTGTATGAAACACAATGCTTTCCCGAGGAGTGGCACCGGTCCATGATAGTACCAATATTCAAAACTGGCGATAGACAGGATCCCCAAAACGATAGGGGTGTCTCGTTGCTAAACATCATGAGTAACATTTTCACTTCAATTCTCACGAAGCGACTGCAAACGTGGGCAGAGGATAAAGGAAACATATGTATTGAGCAGGCTGGATTTCCTGCTGAACACTCTACTGTTGATCACATCTTCACCTTGTATGCGATGAGACTGAAACATTATATGAAGGAAGGCGTGGGCGATTGTTCGTGGCATTTATTGATTATTAAAAACCATTTGATTCGGTCAACCGATCTTGTCTATGGTATGTTTTGGAAGAAGCAGGAGTGTCAACAAAGCTTATTAGAATGCTGCAAGCCATTTATTCCCGGGTGGAGGCATACGTGAGGTGGGATTCCGTGCTTTCAGACTTCTTCGACTGCCCAGCCGGTGTAAGGCAAGGTGCCAAAGAGTCGCCAATAATTTTTTCTCTCCTCATGTCTGTAGTGGCGGATTATGTCAGAGAGAGAGGTAGACACGGTGTCCAGTTGTTACCTGATAGGCCTGAAATTTTCTCCCTCATTTTTGCTGATGATGTAGCCTTAATTTCTACCACACCCGTGGGACTTCAGAATCAGCTGTATAGTTTGGACAACATTTCCCGACAGCTAGGTTTGACCATCAATAGAGAGAAAACAAAGATTATGGTCTTCAGAAAAGGGGGCTTTTTGGCACAAAAAGAAAAATGAATTCTTGGTAAAACACAGCTCGAAGTTGTAAACAGATATCTGGGCTACAGTTTTGCAACCAAACTGTCCGCTTCTGTGACCCTAGAAAACCAAAATGTAAAAGTCAAACAAAGAATTGTATCTCTCATGCAGTTAATGCG
>JAWQFJ010008575.1:0-7500 GCA_034096865.1 Theodoxus fluviatilis | reverse complement strand
GGAGAGGAGAATTTTGATAGAGTCCTAGTACTCTCGGTAAGCCAGTGCGGCTGTTGGTTTGGATAGAGAAAGAGTGTTCTGTTACTCTCGTAGGCCGCTGTGTGGCTGTTGGTTTGGATAGAGAAAGAGTGTTCTGTTACTCTCGTAGGCCGCTGTGTGGCTGTTGGAGAGGATAGAGAAAGAGAGTTCTGTTACTCTCGTAGGCCGCTGTGTGGCTGTTGGAGAGGATAGAGAAAGAGAGTTCTGTTACTCTCGTAGGCCGCTGTGTGGCTGTTGGAGAGGATAGAGAAAGAGAGTTATGTTACTCTCGTAGGCCGCTGTGTGGCTGTTGGTTTGGATAGAGAAAGAATGTTCTGTTACTCTCGTAGGTCGCTGTGTTGCTGTTGGTTTGGATAGAGAAATAGGGTTCTGTTACTCTCGTAGGCCGCTGTGTGGCTGTTGGTTTGGATAGAGAAAGAGCGTTATGTTACTCTCGTAGGCCGCTGTGTGGCTGCTGGAGAGGATTATCTCCGGGTGGGCTTCTTCCCTGTTTCTTCTGGCGGCTTGGTGTTGCCTGTTTTTCTTCTGGCGGCTTGGTGTTGCCTGTTTTTCTTTTGGCGACTGCCTCACCTGTTACCGGTACTCCTAATCTTGAGAGGTAAGGATATCAGTTTTGTTCTCTTACTGTCTCGATTTGTTCGCGGCTATATTGTATCTCTCTCATTCTGTTGTTTCGTTGTTTCTTTTTAACGGAAGTTATAGTTTGTTTTCTGGTTATATTTTAGATTGTTTGGGTGCCAGACCATTAACGTGAGTCTGCAATTTGATATAGGCCGTTTGACTTGTGCATTGATGATGAAATGTTGACGATTGGTGTATTTTGACAGTGTTGATTTGTGCGTTGGCGGAGGAATGTTGGTCATTTGTGGTTGGATGGTGAAGGGGTTGTAGTTTGTGCAGTGACGGTGGAAGTTTGTTATTTGTGCTTTGGAGAAGTGTTTGATTTGTGCTTTGGCATAGGGGTGTTGGTGATTTGTGCTTGGACTGTAAAGTTTCTGATTAAATTCTTTAAGTTTCATCCTGTTTGTGGTGTCTTTGTTCCATAAGAGTAGTGACTGGGGAAGGAATTCTTTCTTTTATTTTGTTAAACTGTCTGCTGGTACATTTAACCACTTTCCACTATACCAGCTGTGACAATATACACGTTACCCACGTCGAACACACGTCGCACATACTTCGTACACAGTCGGACACACGTCGTGTATACGTGGTACACACGTTGAACAGACATCGGGTACAAATCATGCACACGTCGTTAACAGTCGTGCACACGTTGTACACACGTCGAACACGCGTCATGTACACATTACATACACGTCGAATATATGTCGTACGCGTGTGGTACACACGTCGAACAGTCCTACACACGTCGTATACACGTCGAGCACAAGTTGTACACACTTCGTACACTGTCGTACACACTTCGTACACACTTCGTACATACTTTGTACTCACTTCGTACACACGTCGTATACTGTACACGTTGTACACACGTCGTATGCACGTTGTACACAATCGCACGCGCGTTGTGCACACATCGTACAGATAGACAGGCACCAGGATAGCCACTTGTGCAGGCCTCAGCAAGGGCTGCACACTATAGCCTTGTAGGGATGGAATGCTGGGCAGAGGGGAGACGTGCGTGTGTTTTTCTTCCTGGTTCCGACCTTCATACCGCCTTCTCATCCTCACCCTTCCACGTCTAACTCTCCCCCCCCCCCCCTCCCAGCCCCTGTCTGTCTGTAACAACCCACCCCCACCCTCATGTCTGTCAGAAATCCCACCCCCAGAACAACCCACCCCACCCCGCTCTCTGTTGGAAATCCCCAACCCTCACCCCCACCCCCGGGTAATCACCCATCCCCCTCGTCCAAGCTCTTCCTCTTCCGCCTTGTCTGTCTGCAGGAGAAATGTGATACAGCTGGTTGGTTTGCACTTCCTTGTCAGTGAAAGCTACTTGTAGGCTCCGCCTTCTCTGTCATGACGTCTTCATCTACATTTCGCATGTATCCATCCCCTAAACCTCTATCCACCCCTCCCTGCATCCCGTGATCCCCTCTTCATCCCCCACCCCCACCCAAAAGTTCACAGTTGCTGTATCTCGCCCATCCTCTTTCCTTCCCCTGAGGGTAGGGCGTAAGGACACACATCGCGTTTCCCTTGGCGATTCGTTGGAGGCGAATGACCGGGAACATGGAGATTTGACTTAACTTTACTCTAACCAGTCTAGTGTTTTTCGTGATCAATGGCCTGACATAGTCCTCAAAGGCTTATAGGCCGAAAGCATCCGTCCGTTCATTCAGACCGCTGGTCATGTGGAAAGGCCAGCTACACGCGAGACAGCGTGTTCCAGTGCAGCATTTCTACATAGCGTCTTTCCAACTACGTGTAGGTGCTCGATCCGCGCAAAGATTTACCTCGTGTGTTGGGGCGGACTGATCAGGCTTTCTGCCCCACCCTGCAGACTCATATCCAGATACTAGACAGGCAGGCAGGAAGACAAATAGAGAGACAGGCACACATACACATATGCATATTCACGTTATACATACACACATGCGCGCGCACGCACAAGCACACACACACACACTCGCACGCACGCATGCACGTACTCAAACGTGCACACACGTGCATACACACACGCATGCACACATACATGCACATACACGTTCACACATACTTGCACGCACACACACAATACACACGCACACACACGCACACACACACACACACACACACTCGCGCGCGCACACACACACACACACACGCGCGCGCACATGCACATGCACACACACATACACACATACATATACACACATACACACGCACATGCACATGCACACACACACACACATACATATACACACATACACGCATTCACACATTTACACTCAAATATACACATACATGTATATAAACATAAACATATACACACCCATACACATATACACACCCATACACATCACACACACACACACACACACACACACACACACACACACACAGAAGCACACACACAGAAGCACACACACGATTGTGCAGTGTGGCTACGTGAAAGCAGACATGAATGTGGCTGTGACGTTATCAGACACAGACCGAGTGTACAGATATGCGACTCGGTGCATTCACCAAGAATTTCGTCAATGACTAGACAAGGAAAAGAAAAGGGAGGAGGGGAGGGGAGGTTGTGGTGGTGGGGGGTGGAGAGAGGGGAAGAGCAGGAATGGGCAAGGACGACTAGGATGAAGGTGAAGTGGGGATAGGAGGAAAACTATTTTTAATTTAAAAAAACAGGGAAAGACGGAAATAAATGTGACGTCAGCACGAACACAGTCCTAACTCGCGCGAGGCGATTTGGTGCTGCACGCGGAAATTATTGAATGTAGTGAGGGTCACTCTGGGTCATATGAATAATTCTGCACCAATGCGCGCCAGGTACACACATTTTCATGTCCTCTAAGAATCTGCCTGAAGAATACGTTTGGATGCTTGAAAAGACACTTTATCTTGCCTTACCACGACCAAACACCAGAGTAGGAACATTTCAGAGACAAGTTTTTCCAAATTGGCGCTGGCATGACTCCATATTAATGGGCAAAACTTCTATACTATTGACCCAACACTCTACATACTTGTATAAAATAAATCCAAAAAGTCATCAGAAAAAATACTTGAATTGCACACAAACAAACAAACAAACAAGCAAACAAACAGACAGACAGACAAACAGTACATCGAGACAGACAGACAGACAGACAGACAGACAAACACTACATCGAGTTATGATGGCTTTGTTGAGGCAGGTATTACCTGAGTACTAACATGTGACAAAGAAGAGGAAACAAACAAACAAACAGACAGACAGACAAACACTACATCGAGTTAGGACGGCTTTGTTGAGGCTGGTATTAACTGAGTACTAACATGTGACAAAGAAGAGGAAACAAACAGACAGACAGACAGACAGACAGACAGACAGACAGACAGACAGACAGACAGAGACAGACAGACAGACAGACAGACAGACAGACAAACACTACATCGAGTTAGGATGGCTTTGTTGAGGCTGGTATTAACTGAGTACTAACATGTGACAAAGAAGAGGAAACAAACAGGAAATTACGACAATACAATGCCACGACAAACGCATAAGAGATGACAAATAAGATGAGTGGGGGGGGGGGGGCTGTTCTGGAGGGGGTGGGGATATTATTACAAGAGAATAGGGCATGAGGGGCAGAATTGATGGGATGAAGGAGGAAGGGAGCAAAGGAGAGGGGGGGGAGGGGAGGCTAGTGGTGGGTGGGAGGGAGTGGGAAGGATGGGAAAAGGAGAGGGGGGAGGGGGCTAGTGGTGGGTGGGAGGGAGTGAGAAGGATGGGAAAAGGAGAGAGAGGAGGGAGCTAGTGGTGGGTGGGAGGGAGTGGGAAGGAAGTGGGAAGGAGGGAAGGGGGGGGGAGGGGGGGGATGGGAGGAGGGGAGGAGGGGAAGGGGGGGGGGCTAGTGGTGGATGGGAGGGAGTGGGAAGGAGGGGAAAAGGAGAGAGGGGGGGGGGCTAGTGGTGTGGGAGGAGTGGGAAGGAGGGGAAAAGGAGGGGGGGGGGGGGCTAGTGGTGGTGGGAGGGAGGGGAAGGAGAGGAAAAGGAGGGGGGAGGGGCTAGTGGTGGGTGGGAGGGAGTGGGAAGGAGGGGAAAAGGAGAGGGGGGAGGGGGCTAGTGGTGGGTGGGAGGGAGTGAGAAGGAGGGGAAAAGGAGAGAGGGGAGGGGGCTAGTGGTGGGTGGGAGGGAGTGGGAAGGAGGGGAAAAGGAGAGGGGGGAGGGGGCTAGTGGTGGGTGAGAGGGAGTGGGAAGGAGGGGAAAAGGAGAGAAGGGAGGGGGCTAGGGGGGGTGGGAGGGAGTGAGAAAGAGGGGAACAGGAGAGGGGGGGGGGCTAGTGGTGGGCGGGAGGGAGTGAGAAGGAGGGGAAAAGGAGAGAGGGGGGAGGTGGCTAGCGGTGGGCGGGAGGGAGTGAGAAGGAGGGGAAAAGGAGAGAGGGGGGGGTGGCTAGTGGTGGGTGGGAGGGAGTGGGAAGGAGGGAAAAGGAGGGGGGAGAGGGGGCTAGTGGTCGGTGGGAGGGAGTGGGAAGGAGGGGAAAAGGAGGGGGGGGGCTAATGGTGGGCGGGAGGGAGTGGGAAGGAGGGGAAAAGGAGAGGGGAGAGGTGGCTAGTCGTGGGTGAGAGGGAGTGAGAAGGAGGGGAAAAGGAGAGAGGGGAGAGGGCTAGTGGTGGGTGGGAGGAAGTGAGAAGGAGGGGAAAAGGGGGGGGGGGGCTAGTGGTGGGTGGGAGAGAGTAGGAAGGAGAGGAAATGGAGGGGGGAGGGGGCTAGTGGTGGGTGGGAGGGAGTGGGAAGGAGGCGGAAAGGAGAGGGGGGGGAGGGTGGGGGAGGGGGGAGTGGGAAGGAGGGGGAGGGGGGGGGAGTGGGGGGGGGGGGAAGGAGGGGAAAAGGAGAGGGGAGAGGTGGCTAGTCGTGGGTGAGAGGGAGTGAGAAGGAGGGAGGAGGGGGGGGGGGTAGTGGGGGGGGAGGGAGGGGAAGGAGGGGAAGGAGGGGGGAGGGGGGTAGTGGGGGTGGGAGGGAGGGGGAAGGAGGGGGAAGGGAGAGGGGGGAGGGGGCTAGTGGGGGGTGGGAGGGAGTGTGAAGGAGGGGAAAGGAGGGGGGGAGGGGGTAGTGGGGGGTGGGAGGGAGTGAGAAGGAGAGGAAAAGGAGGGGGGGAGGGGGTAGTGGGGGTGGGAGGGAGTGGGAAGGAGGGGGAAGGAGAGGGGGGGGGGGCTAGTGGTGGGTGAGAGGGAGTGGGAAGGAGGGGGAAGGAGGGGGGGGAGGGGGTAGTGGTGGGTGGGAGGGAGTGGGAAGGAGGGGAAAGGGAGGGGGGGAGGGGGGTAGTGGGGGGGGGAGGGAGGGGGGAAGCAAGGGGGAGGGAGGGGGGGAGGGGGAGGGGGGGGTGGGAGGGAGTGGGAAGGAGGGGGAAGAGGAGGGGGGGGAGGGGGAGGGGGGGGGGGGGGGGAGGGGAGGGGGGGGGGGGGGGGGAGGGGGGGGGGGGGGGAGGGGGGGGGGAGGGAGGGGGGAGGGGGGAGGGGGGGGGGGAGGGGGGGAGGGGGGGAGGGAGGAGGGGGGGAGGGGGGGGGGGAGGGGGGGGGGGGAGGGGGGGGGGGGGAGGGGGGGGGAGGGGGGGAGGGGGGGGGGGGGGAGGGGGGGGGGGGGGGGGGGAGGGGAGAGGGGAGGGGGGGGGGAGGGGGGGGAGGGGGGGGGGAGGGGGGGGGGAGGGGGGGAGGGGGGGGGGGGGGGGGGGGAGGGGGGGGGGGGGGGGGAGGGGGGGGAGGGGGAGGGGGGAGGGGGGGGGGAGGGGGAGGGGGGGAGGGGGGAGGGGGAGGGGGGGGAGGGGGGGGGGGAGGGAGGGGGGGGGGGGAGGAGGGGGAGGGGGGGGAGGGGGGAGGGGGGGAGGGGGGGAGGGGGGGGGGGGGGGGGGAGGGGGGGGGGGGAGGGGGGGAGGGGGGGGGGGGAGGGGGGGGGAGGGGGAGGGGGGGGGGGGGGGGGAGGGGGGGGGGGGAGGGGGGGGAGGGGGGGGGGGGGGGAGGGGGGGGGGGAGGGGGGGGGGGGAGGGGGGGGGGGGGGGGGGTCGGGGGGGGGGAGGGGGGGGGGGGGGGGGGGGGAGGGAGGGGGGGGGGGAGGGGGGGGGGGAGGGGGGGGGGGGGGGGGAGGGGGGGGGGGGGGGGGGGGGGGGGGGAGGGGGGGGAGGGGGAGGGGGGGGGGGAGGGGGGGAGGGGGGGGGAGGGGGGGGGAGGGGGGGGGGGGGAGGAGGGGGGGGGGAGGGGGGGGGGGGAGGAGGGGGAGGGGGGGGGGGGGGGGGGGGGGGAGGGGGGGGGGGGGGGGGGGAGGGGGGGGGGGGGGGGGGGGGGGGGAGGGGGGGGGGGAGGGGGGGGGGGGGGGGGGTGAGGGGGGGGGGGAGGGGGGGGGGGGGAGGGGGGGGGGGAGGGGAGGGGGGGGGGGAGGGGGGGGGGGGGGAGGGGGGGGAGGGAGGGGGGGGGAGGGAGGGGGGGGGGGGGGGGAGGGGGAGGGGGAGAGGGGGGGGGGGGGAGGGAGGGGGGGAGGGGGGGGGGGGGGGGAGGGGGGGGGGGGGGGGAGGGGGGGGAGGGGGGAGGGGGGGAGGGGGGAGGGGGGGGGAGGGGGGGGGGGAGGGGGGGGGGGGGGGGGGGAGGGGGAGGAGGGGGGGGGGGGGGGGGGGGGAGGGGGGAGGGGGGGGGGAGGGGGGGGGAGGGGGGGGGGAGGGGGGGGGGGGGGGGGAGGGAGGGGAGGGGGAGGGGGGGGAGGGGGGGGAGGGGGGGAGGGGGGGGGGGGGGGGGGGGGGAGGGAGGGGGGGGGGGGGGGAGGAGGGGGGGGGAGGGGGGGGGGGGAGGGAGGGGAGGGGGGGGGGGGGGGGGGGGGAGGGGGGGG
>JAWQFJ010008574.1:132500-143431 GCA_034096865.1 Theodoxus fluviatilis | reverse complement strand
TATGTATTATGTTTTTGCCACCGACAAAACGAATTTCCTTGTGATCAATGAGGACAATAAAGTATCTTGTATCTTGTATCTTGTATCTTATCTCTTTTTGGAATTACAATCACAAACAGAAATGTTATCCTCTAGGTCGTCAGCCCAGCAAAGTGTCCTAGGGCGCGTTTGTTTGGCCCAAAATCTTGAGAGAATTGCGAGGGCTAGGCGTTTCCTACGTTCCTCGCTCATAAGGACGCACTCGCCGTGAAGGCGGGAGGCCGAGGGAGATCCGGAGCTCCCTCGATGCTTCCCGCTGCAGTGACCCGGATGAGCCAAAATGGCGGAGACAGTGCGAGTTGGCTGGTGTTCGGAGATAACAGTGCCTGTAATGTGCTTCTCAGAGTCCGAGATTGGAAAAGTGTACGTACACGAAAGTATTTGCTGTTCGAGTGTTCATTTGTATATTTTGAGGAGTAGGTGTATTGGCTATTTCTGGACCTACACTGCCGAAAATGTTTTTATCGCTTGCAAACACGCAACAACGTATACATACGCTCTATGAATTATGTCCCTTGAATTGATTGAAATTAATCGAAGCCTAACATTTTCGACAAAAGTGTCTACAGTTGAACCTGGGTTGCTTTTTTTCGTAGAAAAAGTTCCCGTGCCATTCGATATGACACCATGGTGTGTTCTATCAAGTGAAAAACTGATGTGATATCTGATTCGTCTATCGGCAACTTTTTCACCGACTGGCGCCGGGACGCAGCCATGTTCTTCTGCCTTGCCAGATGATTGGCCGTTTTTCTAGCTGTAGAAGCGTCTCACTCGCCCTCGACTAGCCATTCAGGGAGAATTTCGAGATTTTGGGTCAAACAAACCGCAAGGTGGCCTATGTTCAGCTTCTCCCTAGCCTCACTTGAGATCGAGAGGGTGAACAAGCAGGTTTGAATGTCGCTTGCCACGGTCACCACTTGCTTTGTACTGCTTGTCTGGCGGAGACTGGCGCCCACAGAGTGCTGGCTAGTTGAGCTAAACGATAGTCTGCTTCACTGAGTAAACTAGGAACACATTGTTGCACTAAATGACCGCGAGCTATATGATCAAAAAAGGTTTGCTTTTTGACGCGTTCGAATCTGCATGCCATGTCACTACTGGGACGTACGCACCTGTTTTAAAGCAGGCGCCTGTTTATCACATGCGTGCACGTGTGTATCCGCAAGTGCATAGCATGTCTGTATGCATCTGTCTGCGCGCATGTGCAAGTAAGTATGTATGTAAGAAGAGTGCGTGCGTGTACACGTATATGTGTGTATATGTATGTGTGTGTGTACGTGTGTGCTCGTGCATGTGTGCACGCACGCGCTCGCGCACGTTTTGCTTTTGTTTAATTGAGTAATTCCTGCACACATGAATGCTCATATCTCTTTGCTCGATCAATAAATTCATGGACATGCATGAAAACGGCGCATGTATAAATTGACTCGATCGGGTATGCATTGGTTATTGAACACCGAGTGCCAGTTCCGATTTCGCCATTAACGTACACTTGTAATGCAACAATGTGTACATCGTGAAAAGTAACTGTGCTTGTGTGTGTGCGTGATCGCTGTTCTAAACAGCTAACTCTCGTGTGAAGTGCTATTATGTTGCCTCGCTTGTGGATGGTCACTTTCTCCTCAGAAAGCATTTCCATGATATTGTAATTGTCTTAAGCATTACTTAATTCACATCCAAAAAAAGTAATAAAGGAAACTCCTTTATGCTAAACATAACAAACTGAAATGTCTACATGGTCCAGAGTGTGTTTAATCAGCTTTCTAAATTGTGACTTTGCTATTAAGAAGAAATAGAGAAGAAAAAAACAGACCGAGTGTATTTTGACGTATTTGATAACGAAATCAAATTCCATGCTCTACACGTCTATATCTTTCTTTCTTGCTTTCAGGAGGCGGCCACACCAGCAGGTCATCAACGTCCAGCCCACACCGAAACTAATTCAGAAATTACCACTGAGGAACCATCTTCACACTACGAGAGACTAGATCCCAATACTAATTCAGAAATTACCACTGAGGAACCATCTTCACACTATGAGAGACTAGATCCCAATACTAATTCAGAAATTACCACTGAGGAACCATCTTCACACTACGAGAGACTAGATCCCAATACTAATTAAGAAATTACCACTGAGGAACCATCTTCACACTACGAGAGACTAGATCCCAATACTAATTCAGAAATTACCACTGAGGAACCACCTTCACACTACAAGAGACTAGATCCCAATACTGGAAGCAATAGGGAGTCATCGACAGCGGCCTCTCCTCCTCCTTAGGAGCCCACCGACCTTCAAGGTTACGTCATAATGACGAACAACGCTCGATCAGGTGATGTCGGCCTGCCAGACAGCAGCAAGTCAATGCCCTCTAAACACTCACAATCTCCCACACCAGAATCGGATCAGAAACAGAACTCAACTTATTTGACGCCAGTCACAGAAGAGCACCACAAAGCGAAGGCTGGTCCAGCTGGCCAGAGACCGAGCAACGCCCACCTTCAGAGTCAGCTGCCATCTGACGCTAGTACAGAGCTGCAGAAAGAAACAGAGGGCCAGTCAATCCAGCTAGAGAAAGAAGAGCCTACTAAAACGGAGACTGTTCACCAAGAACAAACACCAACAACCGACCGTGAGTCACAATCATCCTCAACCCAACTTGAGGAGTCAAATGAAAACCTTGACAAAGAAGGTTCAGAGTCCAGTGGGACGAATCAAGCTTGCGAGAACCAAAAGAAAGAAACATCGCCTGTAGCTGGAGAGGAGGAGAAGGATCCTGACAGATCCGGAACAGAGAGAGATAGCAACGAGAAAAACAAAACAGCCACATGCACGCCAGTATGTGACAACCAGACGCGTGTTTCAAGACGACGGGAGTCACACTTCCAGTCTCAAAGATCAGCCCATAGGTGACTTGGCCGTAAGCGAGACAGATGGCTCTTCTGGTCTCAGAGACGACCTCAATCTTCCGTTGCCCTCTCAGCGGTCTAGGCGGCTAAAACATTTTCAGTCTGGTGGTCTACCAGATGAGCCAGACCGTGTCGGGGCCGCAGACGAGAGAGATGGCCTCTCTGGTTTCAGAGATGACCTCAGTGGTTCATCGTCCTCTGGGCAGCTGATGGAAAGCGAGTCTGGTAGTCTCCCAGATGAGCCCAACCGAGTCGTGGCCGTGGGTGAGACAGGTGGCCCTTCTGGTCTCAGAGATGACCTAAATGGCACGTCAGACTCTAGGCAAGTAAAGTAATTCTGCCGGTTTCAGAGTGAAAAGGGGTCAAAACTTCAACTTTTTGCATATAGATGGATACGCACTAGATCCTCTTTCCTGTGAGATTTAGAGGGAAGAAATCGTTTGATAACGATAGAAGGAGATATAGATCAATGGCATTCTGTGAACCTGAGTTACACTTTCGCCGGTAGGCGAAGTCTCTAGTTAACTAGAATGGATCAATGGTTGCATAAAAAATGAGCCAGTTATTTATTTAAGAAATGCAAATTAAATTTGTCAAAGTGAGCAAAATATGTCACATAAATTCCCCACCGGTATCAGTTCTTTTCAAAGATGTGCTCTGACGTCCCATCTAGAGCCATTCTAGTTCACTAGAGACTTCGCCTACCGGCGAAAGTACATACTGACTCAATACTGACTCGGGTTCACATAATGATCTAGAGGTAAACGGAAAAAAATGATTGAAAAATGTGCGTGAAATACACGTTTACTGATGCAACGTGTCTGCATGTCTAATTTCCGGAAATCCCGATCGGTTTCGAAAGACAAAGTGTCATCAGCTGATTTGCATAACACTGGAGCAAACAATGGGTTGGTAAGACACAGCTTGAAGATGTCATGCAATGAAAATATTTGTCTTGGAGGAAGCTAATTTTATGCACAGTGAGAATTTTACTGAGAGCAGGTTGTGCCTTGTATGCTTAATATGTGACCGTTACGAAGAGGAAACGAGAGAGAGAGAGAGAGAGAGAGAGAGAGAGAGAGAGAGAGAGAGAGAGAGAGAGAGAGAGAGAGAGAGAGAGAGAGAGAAAGAGAGAGAGAGAGACAGAGAGAGACAGAGAGAGAGACAGAGAGAGAGACAGAGACAGCGAGAGAATCAAGGCAAGCACCGAATTTGTTATAAATCAGAGCTTCATTTTGGAAGAGGATTGCATTACCATCTGTTGCATCAGTGTGTGCATATTTTGCACGTATGTTTGCGTGCACATGCGATGATAATGTGTGTGCATGTACGCGCTTGTGTTTGAGTTACAAGGTGCTTTGCATAAGCTCTAGTAAAAAGTTCCGTTTGTTGCACGATCCTTTGATTTTTACTTGTTTTCTCAACATCTTTTGCATCCACTTTTCGAAAATCTTGCATTGCCAGACTGCTGAACCTGTTCCGTCACGACAGGTAGAGGAGCTTGAACAAGCGCAATCAATCAGATCAAGGGAACAACTATAGACGCATGTATCGGTGGCTATGTTGAAGGTTGCGAGGACGTAATTTTGTCTTTGTGTGAAGTCCCAAACGGAAGAGAAATTCTAAATGCAACGAACAATGCTTGCAGACACTCAAACCTGCGTTTCAATCTCAAGACTGGGGTAGTGAGGTAATTCGAAGCCAACTTCGTCTGGCGTTCCGAGATCTCGTCTTCTCTGTTTCTTCTTCATCTCACGTCGCTTTTTGTTTTTTAAACACCAGTTTATTCACACTTTCCTTTGTGTATGCAAGTGTGAACTTGAGAAAACTGAACTTATTAACTATAAGGATATGAGATGAAGACGACGAGAAGTAAATTCTTGAAGCTATGACATTCGTACTTTCAAGCAGGGTTGTTGTCGTTACTTAATCTAGGCCTAACTCATGTGTAATGCTTGTAGCGTATTGCGTGCAGTTTTTCCCCCTTTCATTTACAGGCTGTGATACTGTGCATTACAGTACTCCTAGCAATATACAGCTGTAGAGGCATCTGAAGCACATTCGTAACGCTTTGAAGTGTTGTGTGTAAACATTACGTAGCGCGTTATCACCAGTTTCATTTATCGACTAGCTCGTTAAAGTGCAGAGAATATCGTTAATCTTCTACATTCCGAAAATCTAGTGCGTGTGATGCTAAAATGCACTTGTTGTTGCGAGTGATCTTTGATAGCCTATACTCATAAGTTGTTTATCCCTCCAGGTTTACTGGAGGTCCTCACAGCTTTATATCTCTCTCTCTCTCTGTCTGTGTGTGTGTGTGTGTGTGTGTGTGTGTGTGTGTGTGTGTGTGTGTGTGTGTCTGTCCCGACTTAACGGCTGATATCTCAAAAACTACTGGACGGATTTCCTTGACATTTTGCACACTTACTGGAAGTTAGGTCCGATTGAATGTATCAAATTTTCAGAATCGAGGTTTGAAAAGAAAGTGACTTTTTAAGGTCGTAAACTCGAAAACACCCCCCTAAAATGTCCTTGACGGAATGGCGATATTTCGCCTTTTCCTTCACTCCCGTCGCCAGCAGCGTTTCTCCCACGCTGTACGAGCGCTCACCAGTTACATAAATAGTTTTCGTGATCCTCCCCAGAAAAAAATCGCCTTTGCTTAAAAAAATACCGTTTTACAGTCAAAATTGGTGTCTCCACCCGCGCGGCCGGTCCGACTCTTAGAACAGCCACTCCGTCTCAGCGGCAGTGCGATAAAGTTCTGTAAGCGTGGCCAAATGGCAGTGAATCGATATTAAACTTGGCAGAAATAGACCTTGAGTATCCTAAAATGTACAAGACCACTCAAATTTCATGAACTATCATCCATTTGTCTACAATTTACAGTGCAAAATACGAACCGAGGGGGGTTTGCGGAAAACAACATTATAATTGCTTCACAAACACTTATTCATGTCATTTCCCGAATAGCTCACCTGGTAGAGCGTTAGACTATTGTTTTGTTAGGTCATGCGTGAACGGGTTCGAATCCGTGCAGAAACTTCTTTTTTTTTCCCCCTCTTTTTTCGCGAGGTTGCGGGTTCGAACCCGACCTGTCTCCCCCCCCCCCCCCTCTTTTCTCGAGAGGTAGCAGGTTCGAACCCGATCTTTTTTTTAAAATGCCAAAACCTGGAGGTTCAGCGCCAGCGGTTTTTATCATGTTACCAAGAGCAACATCAACTAAGAGGTTTTCAACATTAAGCACTTATTACTTCCTTTACTGTGAGCTCGTTACAAGTAAAAATAGTTGTATGAATTTGCTTAGGCACTCCTTCCCATGCCTTATATAGCCTTGCACTTAAAGGGGAAGGAAAAACCATATGAGGTGACCAACCGTTCCACTAAATCTTCTATGTACATTCTATCTACTTACATTCCTGTTATTAGTATCCTATAGACAATTTATCCGTTCTTAGTCATTAACCAGAAAATCCTACTTTAAGTTTAATGAAAGTTTGTTGAACTGTTACTTAATTACACGTGTGCCTTTCATGTAAAACATTCCTGATTAATAACAATGATGATGATGATGATGATGATGATAAATCCAAGAATACAACTGTCTGGATTTCATAACTTTTTTTTCTTTTTTATTTATATCCCTTATCACAAGATTCCAGCAGGGGGAAAAATAGTGGAGCTATGAAGCATGCAAACAAATCAATGGCATGAGATGAAACCTGCCAACATCTCACACTATACAATGGGGAGCATGGGTGCATGACACGACCATCAGGCTGCATGAGGCAGTTTGCAAACTGAAGCATGCGGGAAGGACAGCGGGGGACAGTTCAAAAGACAACTGCCAAACTAAAGGGAGCGCAGGGGGCTCACAGGCATAAAGCACAGGTCTTCTACAGAAGACCCAGTGAAAACCAGAAAAGGCCAGGCTTGTACATTAAGCCAGGGAGAAACAAGCATCCATAAATATTCAGCCAGGCAGAGGCAAAAAGAAGAGCACTGAGCATACAGCAAGGGTGAGGCAAGCAATGAAACAGCAGGCATTCAGCCGTAGAGTAGCAAGGAAATTCAAACAGGGCCTCAGTCCAGTAGTGACAAGGAAATGCACTGCTAAATATTAACTTACTTAGATAAAAGCCAACCAATGCAATAGGCTGAAAAAGCCGTCTCCTACAATCTGCCAGAGAAATATCTATGTTTACAGCCAGCAGACAGTCAGTCAGACTGACAGGGATGGAGGACAGGGAGATGGGGGTAGAAAAACTGGAATGAGATTCCTGCAGACTTCCTTGAAACAAATTTCAAAACTTTCCCAAGACTTGTAAAAATCTCATGACATTTTCTCACACAGATCTGTGCAAGTGTACAACTGTTTCGCACTGCTAGGAGCTGAAATTGAAATCTGGATAAACTGAAGGCATAAAAAGACTGGGAGGAAAAATATCAAAATCATTCATTCTTTCAAACATGAAAAATATGGCGTGCCAATAAGCATGATTTACAAAAATTTGTCCAAAGCAAAATTTTCACAACTTTTCCATGACTTTTCAGTTTGAGCCAAAATGTGGAAACTTTTCCAGGTTTTTAATGATTGCAGGAACCCTGCTTGAAAGTCAGCCATCGTAATCATAGAGGAGGCTAAAGGTCACAGAGCTAGCACATGGACATGGTCAAGGCAGAGCAAATGACTGCTGAATGCAGTGACTGAGAGATGGAAGTGGGGACCAGCGGGAGACAAGTCAAACCCTCCGAGTTACAGATATTGTATCTTTGACTCCTGGCCATTTCTGCATTAAGGTGAAATGATAGTAGATGCCTTGCATATGATATCAGATTTCACATGCACAAGTGGAAATACATTCCGTTTTCATATCAACATTAAAATTTTTCAGAATAGCCTTACCACCACATTGCAAACAACTGGATGTTGCTTTGGGCTTAAACTAATAATCCAAAGTGAATTGGATAATGAGATGCCTCAAATGAATAAAGATGTCTTTCTTCTCGATGTATTGCACTACTGCCCCTCGTCAGTCATAAGCAGATGAAAATATGTTTATAAGTCAACATATCACACTATGAGCTTCAGCAAAGTGTACTCAAGTTCTGAGATTAGGAAAAAACAAAAAATGATGCATGTTATTCTGTGGTATTTCACAAATAGATCATTAAATTAAACGTCTAAACCTAAGCCTCTAGAACCAACAAAACCATAAGTCATTAACAGTCAGAAGAATAGAATAAACAATCACAACAAAGTTGAATATATGAAAATAAATTTAAATCACATACAACACATCTTTGCACAACACACTGCAAAAGGCTAACTGTATAAAAATATTACTTGTAGAATCATCAGTCAATAAAAACAAAGCACACTGCCACTAGCAATAATAATAAATAACAAATAAAAATAAAGGATGAATGCATCTGCTTAGAATGCATTGTCTGCTCTTTCTGGTACCAGTATTAGGAGAGCCTTGCTCCAAGTTATCTAACTTGGGCCTGATTGCTGGAAGAGACAGACAACAGCAGTCATTGCCGATGGCTGGTCACTGAACACCAATTGGCTTTCCCTCCAGTGGTTGCTGTAGTTACTCAGTTTGGAGTTCGGGGCCTCTCTGTATCAACCCAGCACATGGTCTCCATGAATAAAGTAGGCTTACAGCTGCATGAACACTGATGGTATCATGAGTGTGAGCAACACATTGAAAAAACTTTTGTTTTATGATCAAACTGGCCACGGGAGGTATGTCCAGTCCAAAGTCAGAGGTGCGAGGTCACAGTTTGAGTTCTCACTGCAGACACAGAGATCTTCAGCTGTGCAAAATGCATGCCCAGTACCTCAATACCAGGTAGACACTGAAAAAATGGCCAGTATTGAGGCTGGTGGTGTGCTTTTCTCCCTTAGATTTCCACCAGGGTCATTCAATCATATGCAGTTAAACAAAACACTACTCCCCCCCCCCCCCCCCCCCCCCCCCAGGTTATACTTGCAAGCCAACAGCATCGCCATGAATGTAATGGATTCATCACTATTTTCTTGTTCATTCAGTGTTTTGCAACTTGCTAAAATTATTACCTTGATTACCAGCACTGTGAAGTGATGAGTAATGAAGCTTGAAAGTGTCACCAGTTTGGAGACTGAGATCCATCCTCCATGGCGTTTTCCACCCACAATGATCCTCCCTTTCCGTTTCAATCCAACTTTTGATTATCCATCTAGATCTGTATAAGACCTACACAAGAACTGATTAACCTTCAACAAAGGAGCAAAGCAAGCTGCAACAGCTACGATGCAGATCACATGTCTGCATTAGCTCTGCAAAACTGTTTGTGGCAACCATGTCTGGAATCAGCAAGCCTGTCTCACTCTCACACTTGGTGCCATGAATCACTTTTCCAACAGAAGAAAAATTAAATAGCTTTTGTGAACTACGCAAACATTAAATAAAACTTAACAGAATTACATAAAACTGTGCTTGGAATATATTGTTCCTGATACTCCACACAAAATTATACAGGTCAGATACTTCTAAACAAAGAAACCTTTTAATATATTATTATTGGCTGGTGTCATTACCAACTCCATTAAACTTAAAGACAGGATTTAAAGACTTGAAAACAGCACATAAAAAAATAGCAGAAGATTTACAGTGGAAGCTCATAAGAGAAAATACTGAGTGGCAAAACTTTTAGTGTCTGCATGTTTTAGTTTATGCTGGTGGTGTGAGCCAATGAAACATCCAACTACTCTCTCTCTCTCCAGCACATGAACACTTACTTCCCCCATCATGACCCATTACTTCTCAAAATTCACATTCATGCAGATTTCTGTTTAAAAAAACACCAACAGCAACAACAACATAACTGTTGCATGAAGAGTAGGCTGGTCCCACACAATCTAACAAATGTATCAAATACTACAGGTGTACAACAAGGGCATCAATTAAACACTAGAGGAACAATGAAAAGCAACGCAAACTAATTTCAAAGTTGAACAAGAAGCAGAGAGTGCAGCGCAAAGCTTTCTTTTTACATCAAGCACACGTAAGAAGCTTGAGCATAAATTCCAATACCCATCCCCACTCAAACTTTTTTCCCTCAAGCAGGAATTCAAGCGGACTACTTTGCTTCTACTTTTGTTCAACTTTGCTGCCAATTTCTGAATGTCAGTGTACCTCAGTGTGGGTGTCCTTGAAAATACACAGACTTTCTGTATTTCTATGAGGCACTCATGTTGGTGGGAAAGGCTGTTTACTTCCTCTCCTTTTGTACACAAAGTTGGCTTATCTGAACCTGCACCAATGGCAAGAACACAACTGTAGACAGGCAAACAAGCAGATGGCAGATCGACTTACACCAGTCACATCCACATGCTCTCTGGATGCAGCTTCTTACACTTGAAGCAATTCATTTACAGTCCTGTTTACACTAACAATTGGAACCATGATGCAAAATTACTGATATAATCAACGACTAAATGACATGAAAATAGTTTCCTTTCAAATGAAGGAATTGTCAATCATTCCTTTCATACTAAAAACAAATGAATTCCAGCATTTTCAAAATTCAAACAAAAATTTGGAAGTTTATATGAATATAACCAATGGTGGTATCATTCTAAAAATAAAAGAAGAAGTCGAAAAAATCTCACAGATCAAAAGCAAAGATGACACTTAGCAGCACACAGCTGAATGTACAGCGACAACTGCACACAGAGCTTGCCCAGCAAGGCTGGTTTGGCAAACTTGGGTCAAATCTAGACATCACATCAACAAGACAGAAAAACTTACTAGCCACACTGCAGCTTCACAAACAACACCAAAACAGACAGATCATCAGCAAAATTGGATTGCTGTGTTGACACCTTTTCAATGCTCCTGTCCAAGCAGATCAATGCAATAACCAGATTTGTACAGTTGCATCTCTGATGCAACAGCAACCACATGTGGAAATGGCCAAGTTTGGAGGTG
>JAWQFJ010008574.1:60000-127500 GCA_034096865.1 Theodoxus fluviatilis | reverse complement strand
GAGCAAGGTAACCATGCAGGTGCTTAAATCAATATATCTGCAGGGAAGATCAACTTCCAACCTTTACTTATTGAAATTATTGCATATGACACTGAGCAAATACAAAGATCTGCTAAGTTCACCAATCTAGTCATAGCTTTACTGCAGTATTAGCTGTAAAGGAGTAAATGGCAGTTTATCTTTGAAATATACAACATATATTCATTTCTGAAATTCACTGAAGTTTTAACATACTTATGTGAGAGACTAATCAAATGTTCTTCAGACCATGTACCCCAATAACTCATCTACTAACGCACCAAGGAGGCTGGAGACATTGATGATGCGGCCGTGGGCACGGCGAATGAGGGGGAGGACAGCTTTGGTGACACGCATGGCTCCAAACAGGTTGACATCCATGATGTGTCTGGCAACTTTCTCTGATGTCATCTCCAGTTCTGCACAGTACCAGACCCCTGCGTTGTTCACAAGTCCCCACAGCCCTGCAGCACAGACCACACATGCAAATTAAAGTAACACTATATCCTAAAGGAATGCAATAATCATGGTTTAAAAAAAGTTTATCACAAAAACAAACACACACAAAATAAAAAGGTAAAGAGGACTGCCTGATTACTATTCCACTCACCTGCATGGGAATACCTAGTGCCAGTAGTGGTATATTGTCAGCAGGTGTGATTTCCAATAGAAAGATAAGCATCTATTCTAGTGCAGGCAGTAGATTGACAACTGCACAATTAGTTTTCATCCCAAAATGATCACAATTAAAGCAGGCAGCTGTATGCATATGTGGAGAAAATTTTCTTTGATTAATACTCTTGTCCCTGCTCTGCCCTAAAATATGTTTTGGCCAACCAATACCTTATTCCCATTGTACGAAGACCCCCTACCTCCACTTCCAAATCATTCCAAAAATACCAGAATGGAAAAAAATAAATAAAAATAAAAACAAATTAGTAAATCAAAGTATATCTGGTTCTTTTTTACTAGTTGAATTCATAACCAGTACAAGTTACACTTGGCAGTAAACTCTGTATTTGAGTTCTTACTCTTGGGTTTGCATTACCAGCACATAACCTTAGGTCCCACTCCTTTGCTAGACAAGTGGATCAAATGAGAGCAAGAGTTATTTCTGGCACTAAAATGTGAGGTGGTATTTTAAGCATACATGTCACTGGCTTCTGATACACCCAAGTCATTGATACTGGAACTAAGTGTGATATTTTTTGTGGTGGAGTTATTTCACTAACAGCACACAGGTGTGTTAATAAAGCCAACACTAGCAACTTGGATATCATATCCTTTACTTAGATCTGAAACGGGAGAATCAGTTTAAAGTGTCTCCATTCCCAGGCATCTTCCAAACAAATTACCAACTCTGACAAGCATTCACAACATGTAAACAATTAGCATACAGAGTTATATAAAATTTATCCATTATCGATACTGATTTTGTGAATGAAAAACTAATAGTTCAATCATTCAAAAGATAACAGGCAGATGTTGCATGACATTGTATTGCACTGTCTTCAAATCAAAGCTGTGTTTGATTTCTAAAGAAAAAAACTTAAAAACTACAGGCAGAAAAATCATGCTCTAACCAAAAAACAACAACACCAACAACAAAAAGAGCATGCTGTACATTTTTGTGTGTGAAATCTAACCAAAACATAGAGTACAGTTACTTACCTTCCTCCTGTACCTGGTTTGCAATCAACTCTGCAGCATCCTCTATTTCTTTGGGCTTGGTCACGTCCAGCTGCAGCGTGATCAGTCTGCAGTAGATCAAAGTGAAGACATAAGAAAACAAATAATATTAGATAGACATAGAAACCCTGATGACCCTGCCTAAAGTGGCATGTGTGCTAATATTTAAAAAAAAGAAAGAAGGGAAAATCACACCTGAATGATCACAATTGAAGTTGAAGCAATTTTGGCCTCTGTTATCCTTCATAAGGTTATTAGATGTTAAGGTCAGTGTAACAACAATGGTAAAGTACCTATTCATTTTATGTCAAAGTTATAAACAGAAAAGCCTTTTGGGGTCAAATCGTTAAAACAGGAAAGAAGTTCATTTCTGAGCTTTGCTACAGCTCAGGCGGGGAATACACCTTTCCATTGGCCCAACAAGTCATATCTATTTTCAACCATAAGACAAAACAAGAAATTATGACTATGAGTCACACAAAATTTATCATTGACACACATTAAACTCACTTGTACCCTGCAATATTCACGATGCAAATGAACACAAATGTACATGTATAGCAACTCATACATGTAAGAGCGCAGGTTGCGTGCTTACATACACATACATACACTCAAACATAAATATGCAACACGTGCACACGCACACAAACACACACACACACACACACACACACACACACACACACACACACACACACACACAATGTATTTAACCTTCCATACATCCCAACACACAAACACACTCCCACCTGTTGGAGCACTTGTTTCTGAGTTCCACTGCCCCTGGGCTGTCTGCTTGCAGGCATCCGGCGAACACCTTCATCCCAATGCTGTCCAGCTTATGTACCAGGGCATGGCCAAAGCCACTGTCACAGCCTGTGGAACAAGAGGCATTTATATGGATCATGGACTACATTCCATCTCCATTGATAAGCAAATGGACTTTTCAAAGCAAATGGTGCACTTTGATGATATACTAATCACAGCTTGTTTCAGTACATGATATTAATTAAACTACTGATAATCAGACTTATTTCTATGTTTGGACACACTTCTAATGATGGTGGTGGTCCTTAGAATAAAACAAGACTGCTTTCCTCTTGCAAGACTTGATCAAGACCAGTGCATGACTCCGTTTTGCAGGCCTGAAAGTGCAGCAGATAACTGGCACTGTACTAGGTATTATTGCATTATATTTATACATATGGGTGCCAGTGGTGCTCTTGTTAATACACGTTCATATCCTTGTTACTATGATAGAGATTCTTCTGAAGAACACCTGGATTCAGTGACAGCTCTAATACCATTAATGTGATTGATTATCGTTTGATGGTGATCTTCCGCAATAATGATCTGTTAACAATCGACCACTCCCATCCCATACACATGCTCGACAACCCTTAGGGACAGTATTTCCCAACACTGGCTGAATAAAGAGCTATGAACCGAAGTTCTAAATGTTAAGCCGGAACTTACGCAGGCAAGGTAAACAATCTATACTCTGCAGGGCTTGCTGCACAAAAGCTATAGTTTACATCTCATTCACATGGCCTGGAAAATAACATAAACAAATACATCTATTCAAACGGCAGAGAAAAGTGCTCCAAAAGACTCACCTGTGATAAGTACAGCTTTGTTTCCAACAGGCAGATGGCTAGCGGGCAAGATGGAATAAACCAAAAGACACCCGGCGCCAAAAACAAACAGTCCACTGGGCCCCTGTACAAGGAACTGGCATAAAGGTTCCCCGAGAAACAAAACAACAAGGCTCAGTACTGATCTAAAGCCAAATCGGAATTCATTAGTCAAAAATTTGGAAAGTACTGCCATCGCGAAAACGACGGTGATAGACGAGTACAATACAGAGTAGACAATGATATCATCTTGGGTGAAGTCCTCGGTTATTTCCATAATGTCAAGACTTCGTCAGATCTCGAAAATACAACGAGTTTAGGAAAGCTATCGCAGTTGGCTCGTCAGTGCGTGAAGCCGTCAACTAAACATCGTGCTTACAGAAGACCGCCACGCCTCCTTGAAAGCTTTTATTTGATTGGCTTGTCAGCGGCGTAGCTCTGAAACGCTACTTTTTATTGGGTTTCAAACGGTGTATGCATCCCAGTAGGCCGTGCGTTACCAAGATGGCAGCGTCCATGAGCTTCAAGACTATGAGGGGAATCGTAATCCTTCTCTTGGCATTTACTGCCAGCTGTGTGAGTAGGAAATGTTGCTGTAATTGTAATACGGGCAAAGGTCTGGTGTGTTCATTTTGTATGTTTCGCAAGTGATAAAGAGCGTTTGGTGGGCTTTATTGTCTTGCCGGACTGCCTTAATTAAGACTGTAGTGTTAACGTATAGAGAGTAAGAGTTTTAGCGCTATCATACTGTCAACTATTTGGAGCCATGTTCAGTTGCTCGTTGCACATCGTTTGTCCTTACATCACATAATATTGCAGGTGACAGTCAGAGTCTGCCAAGCGCATATGCAAGTAGGCTAGTGGTTAGGACGATCGCCAAGCGACTGGCAAGTGTGGTACGTGTTCAAATTCAATGCAGCATCATGAGAGCATGTATCCTAGAGTTGCATTTATGGGCAAGGTGCTTATCCTTCATCGTCTCTCCTACTGAGGAGTGAAGCCAGTAGTGGGCTGCATGGCAAACAGAGATGAAAGTAATCAAAACAAATGTTCATGTATCTGAGCCAATTGAATCATCATCATCATCATCATCATCATCATCATCATCATCCTAGAGTTGCATTTATGGGCAAGGTGCTTATCCTTCATCGTCTCTCCTACTGAGGAGTGAAGCCAGTAGTGGGCTGCATGGCAAACAGAGATGAAAGTAATCAAAACAAATGTTCATGTATCTGAGCCAATTGAATCATCATCATCATCATCATCATCATCATCATCATCATCATCATCATAGTCATCATCATCATCATTGTGTTGCCTCTTGTAGATGGCTGATGATGAGGAATTTGAAGGTTCCAGAACTCTGACTGTGGAACACACTTTTGATTCAGGTAAGGCAAACCACAACTCTTGAAATGGTGGGATGTTATCTGGTTTTTATCTTATAGAATGTACTGCTTCATTTTTAAAGCAAAGAATTAGCTTTTAATAGCATCACATGTGTAGCATTACAAACATATTTTCCATTTTCCCTACTTCATTGTTGACACATGTATACATGTATATGGCTATGCATATGAAAACATCAACATGAAGGCAGCAGCAACAATGCTTGTGTTTTCCCCCCCTTCATCTTCGTTTTTCTTGTTCATGATCAAAAAGAAAAAGACAAAGGTCAACAGAAAAGGATGGGGTTAGTCTGGTTACCCTAACCACACCTTGTTTTTGTGTTTGCCTTATTTATTAACACACACATACTCACACATACACTTATACAGAAATGCACCTGCACACCTACATTTACACACACCTACACCTACACACATACTCATACTCACACACACACATACACACATACATGCATGCACATGTGCAAACCTTTAGTCATGATGGCAAATCGTTTATGACAAATCAGGAAGTTGTTACTTCAGAACCTGGAAGGCAAGAATTCCCAGCTTTTTGTGTTTGCCTTATACAATTTATTAACACACACATACTCACACATACACATATATACAGAAATGCACCTGCAGACCTACATTTACACACACCTACACACACAGAAACACACACACACACACACACACATGATGGTAAATCGTTTATGACAAATCAGGAAGTAGTTACTTCAGAACCTGGAAGGCAAGAATTCCCTGGTTTTTGTGTTTGGGAATACATTTTGAAGGGCTGTTGTGATTGCTCTCTCCAGGACCAAACCATGTGTACACAAAGCGAGGTACCATTGTCATCCGATCCCTGCCCAAAGCTATCTACAGGGTCACTTCAGAGTTGACCAGTGAGGAGAGAGCCAAACTGAAGGTAAGTTGTGCTTGTAATGAAAGTATGTCTTTCTTCTGGTTGTATCTGTTTTGTAGAGCTGTAAACTTCAGCAAGCCTGTTGTTCACACTTTGAAATCAGACTGGCATGTGAAATGTGATGATGGAAAGAAGTCTGGTTTCTGATTAAACTTTTTGTCTTGGTTTTGATAATCTATGGACCTAAGTTATATGGTTTGAATTCAGGCATAAATTTATTGTGGATTGTCTGCCAGATATACTTGCCATTGTACTTCTGGATGTCATGACTTTTGTTTTCCTGCCACCTGGGATTTTAGGAGCATGACAACAAAAACATGCATCATAGATGCACATACTTTACCTCCCACACTTGTGAAACATTAATATCCTTGTCATGCACAGGATTCTGTAGGTTTCACACCTAATTAAATGCAATCTGTAGGTTTCACATCTAATTAAATGCAATAAGATTGCACAGTTTGCTCTCGGAAGTGAGTGAATGGTGACACGTATCATCGCTGATGGTTTTTTTTTTTGCAGATTCCCCTGTCTCCCATCATGTCTGGTGCTGGTTCATGGTGAAAGTGCTTACATTTGTCCTTTTTGTATGGTGGTGACTGTTGTGATTGCAGACCTTGGTGGATGCTGATGAGCTCTACAGGGTGCGCATCCCCATCAAAACCACCGTGCAAGGAGAGGAAAAGATGGACTTCGTTTCCAGCTTCACTAAAGCAGTAAGTCTTCTGGCTGTTTTGATCTGCTGTTGAATGCCCTCTTTGGATAGTCAAACTAATGTCACACCTGTGATGCAGTAAAGTAAATGGATTTCGGCCTGAGGTATCCTTGTGATATCTAAAGTGCTTTGTTTGTTGATCATTACCAAGAGTAGGACTTACGCAGAGGGTTGCCAGTCTGCAGTAACATTTTTGGGGCTTTGAACTTAGGAGTGAGTTGTTGAAATTTTGGTAGCCTTAAACACTAGAGGAGACATGGCTTTTTTTTTTTTTGCAATTGCAGTTGATTTTTCAAACAATAACTCAGAATGGTAAGTGAGTTATGTAATTAAGATTACTATTAGTGCCTATGAAATCAAATATGAAATTGCACACCACTGAGAAGAACATTACAAACTCAAGTTAACTGCAAGAGTAACAAACAGCCTGAGCCACTTGATTACACATCCCACCCCCATCCCCACCGCCCACCCCCACCCCCCACCCCCATTCCCGGGCTTTATTTGGAACCCCTGGTTGTTGGGCTTTCTGGGCCTGCTCCATTAGCTCAGCCAGGGGTTGCTGGGCTTTCTGGGCCTGCTCCAGTAGCTCAGCCAGGGGCTGCTGGGCTTTCTGGGCCTGCTCCAGTAGCTCAGCCAGGGGCAGCCCCATGCGGCAGGAGGGGCCACCAGGGGGAATCAGTGTCTGATCATTCAGATCATTTAAAATCTTGATTTATGGGTAAGTTTCAGTGCAAGGGTAAAAAAACTTTGATGTCATGAAATTCAGAATGATTCAACTGATGAGACTCATTTTATAGCATTGTTCTGTATGGATTACAAAGAGAGATAATCTCTCCATTCAAACATCCTTCCTGGCATGTTGTTTCTCACACACAATTGCCATCTCTCTGCCAGAATGTTAAAAGAAGAAGAAGAAGCTGTAGCTATGCCAATTGAAAATTATAATTAGCCAGCATACACAAAACAAGTAAGCAATGACAGACAGCTGGTGGTGTCTTCTCTCTTCCCAAATTGTACATTTATCTGAATTTTTTCAATTGACGAAAATATTTGGCATGACAGCATCTTTGTGCTGAAATCCATCCAGAATGTAAACATCATCCAGTGTTTTCTTCTGAAAATATACAATTGTCTCTGAGAAATTGTGTCCCCCCCCCCCCCCCCCCCCCCCCCCCCCCCAAACAAGTTGTAGAATTTATGTATGTTTATACTCAGCTGAAATGCTAAGTCTTAACATGGAAGATTATGTGCATTTTTCGTTACAGACCAGCATCCTCACATGGTGTAGTTTTAATTTGCTGTCAGTTTTAGTGACATGTTGCACTCTGAATGCCAGAGTCAGTTTCAGTTCAAACAGCTGCCTGTGTGTGGCAGTGGCACAGTCATCTTAATCCTCTGTGCCTTCAGAGTTCAGTCACAGTGATGTGAACTTTGAAGGGATCATCCCTTTTGCACCTGCTTTAGTATTGTCATATGATGAGAGTGCTTTTCAGATGCATGTAAACAAGAGCATTTGTTTGCTTCTCGGTGGCTTGTTGTTTCACCATGAAATTGACTCATTTGTATTTCAATATGGACTAAGTAGTGAATAATAAAATATTTTTCTCATGCAATGTCATCTCACCTCATCTTTCAGTGTGCTCTCTATGAGTCTGGGCTGTCCGATGAACTGACTGTCAGCTTTGACCAGTCTGGGGAGGTGCTTGGCATCTCGCTGCGTGCCATCCCAGGCCACTGTGCAGGCGCCGATGTCCCCAGCAGCAGACTTGGCATGTGGAACACCTCCATCAACGTAGAGATGTCTGTGGCCGGACCCAGGTTTGTGCCAGTATTGATTTTATTGGCTGCTTCCTTGTCTGGTATCAACATCGGTGATTTCTTTAGAGAGTTTTGAAATAATCTCATGTAGTTTTTGGAAAAAAAGAGTTCATGATGCATGTTGCTATCACCTTTGATTACCTGCACCAAGGAGGTGAAGTCTTTCAGGCCATGGAAGAGGTGCTGTGATGCCTCCATCACTGCGACTACCTTGGTGGAGGGTTACTCTCTCTGAGTGCTGTCTAGATTCAGTTGTCAGTTGACAGCCATCTGGATCGTTATAAGAAATTTGGGGATGTGCTTTTGACAGAACACATCTAAAGGACTGACAATCTGAAGTGCGGGAGAGATGGGGAAAAAGTTAAGGAACAAATATCATGATGATCAAAGAAAAGTTGCTGCAATCCTGACTTGTCACTTTGTCTGGTATGAATTAGTGAATGATTGTGCACAAATGTATAGGTGAACATTCTTCGAAGCACCTGTTGGTTAAACGTCTAGAGGTGCCAAATGAAAGTAGTGATGTCTATGGGATCATCCCAGGACCATATGTTGTGTATTTGACAAGTCACAAAGATCCTGGCAGCTCCCATCCCATTGCTCTCCCCTTGTGCCCTCATGAGTTCAAAGCCAACCCGAAGCCTCTGCTGTGCTATTGATAGCCTCATTATTAGGAGGTAGATGGTCCAGTAAGCCAAGGCGTTGGACTTTGCAGCAAGACGCTGTCGTGGTTCAATCCCAGGGGCGGGAGAGATGGGGGGGAAAGGTAAAAAACAAATATGATAATATGAGAAAACATTAGGAACAGAAATGGTGTGAGTGAGCTTTCATAAGGGAGCAGAGGCCTGAAGAAACAGGTGCATTCGCATAACTCTTGTTGAACTCTGCCAGGTGACATGGAACAAAACATTTGGCCTGTTTTCCCCCCAGCCCTGATACCCATGCCTACATCGAGAAGATGAAGCGGGACGATAATGAGAGAGCCAAGGGCACACAAGGAGACAACAGGTCCTTCTTTGCCAAATATGTGAGTAGACAGCCTTCTTTGCAGTCAGCGTGCATGTGATGCCACTTTAGGGTGTGATTTTTCCTTGTGTACATGAGTGTGAGTGTGTGTGTATGTGTGTGAGAGTGAGTGTGTGTGTGTGTGTACACGTGTGTGTGTGTGTGTGAGAGAGAGAGAGAGAGAGAGAGAGAGAGAGAGAGAGAGAGAGAGAGAGAGAGAGAGAGAGAGAGAGAGAGAGAGAGAGAGAGAGAGAGAGAGAGAGAGAGAGAGAGAGAGAGAGAGAGAGAGAGAGAGAGAGAGAGAAAATGAGAATGAAAATGAAAATGAGAGTGAGTGTAAATGAAAATGAGAGAGAGAATGAGAGAGTGGATGTGAATGAGATTGAGAGAGAAGGAGAATGAGAATGAGAGAAAGAAAGAGAATGGGTGGGTTTGTGTGTGGTATGGGTTAGTGTTGGTTTTTGTCTTTTTTATCAGTCACTTTGATGTCCAATGTCTCTTTTCCTGTGAGGCTGATACTCTTTCCTCTAGCCCTACCTCTGTGTATTTACGCTGCATGTGCTCTTTATCTGACTGATGCTGGATAGAGCAAACCATTTCCTCAGTGGATCTTCGTTCTCAGTCCTGTGGTTGCATTGGCTGTCATTTTCATGGCATAGTCTGCACAGAGCACAGGTTTTGGTGGGTGTATGTGTGTTTGGGGACATTTTGAAGATGATGCAGAGGCAAATCATAAGGCCCCACCGAAAAAAGTCATGGTTAAGGTAACATGGGGGTGGGGGGGTAGGGTCTGTAAATTGCCCTGGGCCCGTATTCACAACGGCGATTTATCGGCGATTTATTTTAACTCCGATTTATCTCTAAACTCAGACGATTCCAACTGCCTGTTCCGCTCTCCCTTGGCTGGAAACCAGTATATATAGCAAAGCGCAACCTAGGATCCTCTGACGAGCGTACCTTATCTAACCGATCAAGATAACGCGGGGCTAGGGGATAAATCGAGTGTTAAAAAGATAAATCGCCGTTGTGAATATGGGCCCAGAACTTTTTCTTCTTCTCTTTGGACAGAGGCCAGATTATAAACCAAACTTTCTTTTACTGAAAATGTTTAAAAAAAACTGAAAATCGTGGATTACTTGAGTGCTTATAGGGCAGAGAAGATGGAACATCACACTTGTTTACTGTCAGTTTAATTCCCTTTTTTTTGCATGATCAAAAAAGTATAGAGTTTGCAGGGGAAAAAAAAGGATCAGTCAGGTTACCCTATTTTTAGGTGTGACCTAAACTGAGTGTGAGTGACTGCTGAGTTCTTATTGTTCTTTCTTGTTGTCCTGACACTTTGACTCGCATTGAATGAACAGACAGAATATTATGTAGCGCATGAGCATTTTTCTCAACAATGCAAGTGATCAACAGAAGACTGGATTTGGAATATATCTTTTACTCCAGTGGAGGTATCATATACTAACATTTAATGAGCCAAATCACAAATTACATAATGCACCATCAATGGACAAACAAACAAACCACACATTAAAAAACCCAAACCTGTTTGAGCAGTGAAGTACCCAAGAACTTGCCGAGTCACAAATACAGCACTAAGAGCATCACACATTCAGGCAAGATTTACAATGGTTATTGCACTTACCCACACTGAACACTGCTGTATTGATTTATTTCTCCCTGTCATGTATTAAGTTTTCATTGCCAAGGTAACAGTAGCAGACTTCAGTGTCTGAACAGTAAGACTAACATGAACCCTTTTTTTCACCAAGAGCTATGTGGCCTTTCCAGTATACAGAGAATCATGTTCTCTGATTACTCACATGATCTTGTGATTTGGTGATGGTAAGTTTGATGACAGTCTTGGTGATTTTTGTGGTAATGATGATGATGATGATGATGATGATGATGATGATGATGATGATGATGATGATGATGATGATGATGATGAGCTTAAATTGTGTTTTAACATTAACAACTGTACTTCCTGACATGAAAAATTTGGACTGTCTGGTTTTTCTAAAGAATATTATTTACCTTTCACTGCTGAAAATTTGAGTAAACTTTAAATTGATTTGTCTCAAGGTACAGACATATAAAAACATACATTGTCTTAACATCTGTGTCTTGGACTTTTTTGGTTCATTACTATGTCTGATCATGTCTTTTATGTAATGGTCCCACTTGCCTCAAGAGCAACTTTGTGTACAGCAGTTTGCAATAAAAGTCATTGCAAATTGTGGATACTGAGTCGGATAACAATAACATGGATGTGAGGTAATTGATCAACAGATCTAGTGAAATTAGAGTAATGTCATATCAACAATGATAGATGTGTAATTCTCCCTTTATGTACAAATGAGATTCTCATTGATATGGACATTTAACTGATTATCACGGAATATCAACACAACAACATGCAACTTCTGCATCTACTATGGATCACTGGCCACCACACTTGGTCAAGACGCATCTGTACTACAGTTTCATGAAAAATAATCATTCCTCTGAGTGTGACTGTCCTCAGAACTGGTACTTGACTTGCATGTTTCCAAGTGCTTGACCTGTGAAGTGCACTTGACAGACAAGAAAGGCATAGTGCTTTAACTGGCTTTGAGTTTAATGTGGGTCACAGATCCACAGACTTAGCAACTGGTGGCAGGCTCTGCTGCCGTCTCCCCCTGTGGGTTTGGGGTAAGAATTGACCCACCACATCTCCCTACGCGATTCGTAAGAGGCGAATACTAGGGACACCGTGACTTGATTAGCATTTACTCTAAACTGTTATAGTGATTTTCGTGCTTAATGGCCTTACATAGCCTACAAAGGCTGATAGGCCGTAAAACACCAACCAACCAACCAACATCTGCTGCTGTCAGTTGTAGATGAGCAGATTAATTCATGCACATTAATCAATCATTAAGGCCAAAAGAAAAAATATACTTGTTGTTACTGTAACATGGCAACAAAAAAGGGTCAGTAGGTCGTTGAACTAAAAAAAAAAATTTAATTAGAAGAGGCCAGAATGAACATAAATCATTATTTCTCTTTTGCTCAATTAAAAAACCTTTTACTTAAAAGTGGATTTCCTGAGTGCTCATAAGGCAGGGAAGATGGGACAATACAAAATTCATTGATTGCTGTCAATTTCTTTCTTCCCCATCCCTTTTGTTTTGCTTTTTGGCATGATAAAAAAAAGTTTAGGGTCAGCAGAAAAAATAGGGTCAGTCAAGTTACTGTAACTACAACTATAGTTTTTAGTATGGCCTAATTGATGTTTCTCGGAGACACATTGTGAAGGATTGTTGTAAATTACAGTGTTATGAAGTCTTGTTATGTGGGTTTGTTGTGTTTTTCATGCTGTCTGATGTATGCCAAAGCTACATAGTTGTTGTCCTTGAGGGTTTTCTTTCAGTAGCTGGCCAACTTTTTAAATCTTTAAATAATCATCAGTCATTATTTTGATGTTGTCATGAAAACATGGTTTAGATAATGAGGGTTTGGAGTTTTAGACATATCCAGGTCTATATAGTCATGGTTGTGTTTTGGCCATACCTCTTGCAACATGCAGTATCCAGTGCTCATGAAGAATAGTCTAGACTCCCATGTTCTAATCACACTCTAGTCTCAACAAATTTGAAGGGTTGGGAAATTCCTGTAAATACTTTAGATATGCAGACAGGGACTATCGTTTCCCCTTCAAGAGCTCCACATCAGTAGTCCGGGTATTGCAAACTCTTGTATGGCTGTGAATCTGTGTCATTTTATGTCAGAAATGGCGAGGGCATACAATGGTATTTGCACAGTGAACGATTTGTATCATTGGTTGTACCCTCTGATCAAAATCAAGAGACAATCCAGGTGAGGATGAACTGATTCTTTGCTATTTTCTGAGACAACTGTATGCATTTACCAGACATTGCAGCTGATGCCATGTTGCACCTCAGCGCCAACAAGACAAGTTTGCATGGGTGGATAATCCAGGGTTTGATTTACACATATTATGAATGGCTATTGCTTGTAAGTCACCGTGTCTTAGGAAGCAGCAAATTCTGACCATGGAAAGAGGAGAATAACGTTTTTCCTTAGGTATACTGGAAATCAATTGCTTGTTCCTGGGATAGTTTATTTTGTGACAGTTTAGAGAATACTGAACTCGGATGTTATTTCATATGAGTGTTTGCTTTGTTGAGCACTGAGCTTGAAAATCTTCAGGATGTAACCATGAATGCTTCTTCCAGTTGAAGCAGAAACACCTCCTTTGACATGGCTGTTTCACAAATGTTCTTAACAACTAATGATATTATCGACAATGTTCCTTCACTTGTTCATTGAAAGTATCTTCATGAACTATGCAGTGCATTGGTCATGATTATTACATTTTGGGTGAAAAACAAAGTTTCTGCCATTGGACTTTCGTCGTCCTCCATAAGGAATCTGTGTATGGACTCAGTCTATCAAGCTCTGTTTGAAATCCCTCTGCCTTTTAAACGAGGCATGTATGAATAGCGTTTGTGTGCCAGTCAAATATTGGCTTGAAAGCTGCTGGCTTATTCAGTTTGGCGTTCATTCTTTTGGGTGCCTCAACCCCATAGCAGGAAGTCATGACTTCAGCATTGTTAGGCTCCACTACACAAAGTTGTTAGCTGAGATTGTGACGTTCACTCTCTTGGTGTTGGGAACTCTGGCTCAGACTCCTGCACTTTGTTGTTGAGACTTCGACCATTTTGAAGCCCAGCGACCGTCAATGCCAGGTGACCTCCACCCAGCTAAGGTTTAAGGGCGTGTCGTATCGCTCCTCTCCAAATCGAGTTCCTTCCTCCTCCTAGTTGTACTGGCTGCAGCGCCCGAAGCTCTCCACTGAGGATCTCTTGCGTTTCTTGCCGAGGAGCTTGATGCTGTCCATGTCGAAGCTGGACTGGCGCACCCCAGAGCGGCGGACATGGTAGAGGTCGGAGGTCATGACCTTGGTCTTGCAACTGCCGTCGCCCTGCAGGTAGGACATGCGAAGGTCACGGTCGCTAGACTCGCTGGATCCTGAGGGCACAGGCCGCTGCGAGAAGCGGATGACTTCCCGAGTGGAGGTGCGCTTGAGCTGCTGGGCTGGAGTGCGGCGGCCACAGCAGCAGATTTCTTTGTAGGTCCTGCAGAACTTGGAGCTGAAGGCCATGTAGATGATGAAGTTGATGGAGGAGTTGACTGTCTCCAGGAAGTAGGTCACGGAGGACACTGTCATGTAGAGGCTAGGCGGTCTGCTCAGCTTGCTGTAGTCTGGCTTGATCTGCAGTGGACCGGAATTCAGCAAGTAAGGAATGGTTGTTGTACATGGCAAACAGAAATGTTGAACATCTTCAACACAAGATTGTTGGAGAGTTTTGGAGAAAGCAGGCATGATTTCCGATACCATGCAGCTTTAAAGTACTTGCAGGTGTTTTACTCAAGGAAAATAAAATCTTCTTTCTTCTTCCCCCCCCCGAATATGTTCCCCTTGTGGGTTCGGGGTAAGAATTGACCCACCGCGTCTCCCTACTCGATTCGTAAGAGGCGAATTGATTTGCGTTCACTCTAAACTGTTCCAGTGATGTTCGTGCTGACTGGCCTTACATAGCCTACAAAGGCTGATAGGCCATAAAACACCATCAATCCAATCCAATCCAATCCCTCCAAATGTAAACTAAGAAAGGAAAGAAAAGAAAAAGAGACTAGCAATGACACGTCCGTTCTGATGGACAAAATGTGTGTAGTGATGGACTTACGAGGCTTGTGCTTTATTTGTTGTTCGTCCGTCGAGTCGACGAGGACCACTCTAGTCATCCGGGGGGTTGCTGGGACTGGTTCTGTCTGTGTGTGCGCAGATGGCTAACGAGGCCGATCCTGGCACGGAAGGTTCGGGAACAGAAGGGACATGGGACAAGTGGGACGTCTCCAGGGGGGTTGACAGCATGGGCCTTGCGGGCTTGCCTCTTCTTTTCTGCGGCAGTGATCCTGTTTGCCTCGCATGTCTTAGCACCTTTGTGGATGGAAGAGCGCCAGGTGGATCGGTCCATTGCAGCCCGTTCCCACGTGTGTGGATTGATGGCAAAAGCTTTCAGTGAAGCTTTCAGGGTGTCTTTGAAGCGCTTCTTTTGCCCACCGTGGGACCGCTGGCCATGCTGGAGCTCGCCATAGAAGAGTCTCTTTGGCAGTCTCTCGTCTGGCATCCGGACTACGTGCCCTGCCCAGCGAAGCTGTGACTGCATCAGGAGGGTGAAGATGCTGGGGAGACCTGCTTTGGTCAGTACCACAGACCTGTTTACCCTTCCGCAATTTGCGGAAATCTTCCGATTTTGAGTCCGAGTCTCCGCTTTTACGCACGTAAAATAAAATCTTCCGCGGCCGATATTTCGCTGAAAAAAATCGAAAGGGTGGTTGTTTGCACGACGGCCGTGCGGATAGCTTCGCTGGTTGCAATTGTCGATTTGTTTGTTCTTATCATCGGCACGACCGGCGTGCAAATAACTTCCCTTTCGCGTCACGAATGTAAGGTCGTTTCTGATTGGCTCTTTGTTTAAATTGGGCCAATGAGAATTCGCAACGCACTGAGCCGTACCGAAAATGCATCGGAGAAAGTTCTTGCAAGCTTCTCACGTGCGAAATTTTGCAAGCTTCTCACGTGCGAAATTTTGAAAGCATGTCTGGCCACAAGAGAAACCACGAAACGGACGACGAGTGCGAAGATGGCCCACCAACTTCGAAAGTCGTCGCTAAAAAGCGATACGTGCAGAAATGGAGGCCAGGGTATCAAACCTCCTTTGCATCTTTGTGCAAGTCAAAGGATTTCGGCCCCACACATGCTTTTTGTCAGGTTTGCGAAAGCCACTTCCAAATCAGTCATGGGGGAAGAAACGATTGCGATCGGCACGTTAAAACAGCAATGCACAAGGAGAGGGAAAAAACTGTGAAGGAAAGGGCAAAAGCACCGAAGATTACAGAGTTTTTCCATGGCCCCTCCACTTCTAGTTCCACATCATCGGAGTCCAAGTTGGGGGTTATCAGAGCCGAGGCACTGATGTGCCAATTGATCGCCAACAGCAACCTGTCTCTCTCTTCTGCTGACTACCTCACCAAGCTCTTCAAGGAAATGTTTCCGGACTCAAAAATTGCTGCAAGTAAGCCATTTTGATGATGCTACCCTGAAGCAGCTCAAGAGTGCTTACTACTTGAGCCTCAACAAATGAACTGAAGCCATTCCAGTGATGTGTGTGTGTGTGTGTGTGTGTGTGTGTGTGTGTGTGTGTGAAGAGAGAGTGTGTGTGTGTATGTGTGAATCCTTTCTGACCAAGACAAGTGTGAAAAAAACTGGTGATTGTTCTCTGACCGTGACAAATTTTGTACCTAATTTTCGTGACTCTTTCTTCCATTCTATGGAGGCTTCAGTTAAGGAAATTGCTAGTTCATAAAACGGTGAGTGTGTTTTTCTTTTCATTTTGGTATGATAATGTGTGAACAAGAATCTTCCTCTTGAAGATCAAAACCTTCCGCATTTTTCTGGTTATTTATCAAATCTTCCGCATAAGGGTTTTTGGGGGTAAACAGGTCTGGTACCACTGTGTCTGGAATTTTGTCCTGCCATTTTATGCCGAGGATCTTCCTGAGGCTTGTTGTGTGAAAGTGGTTCAGTTTTCTAGCATGGCGTTGATAGACAGTCCACGTTTCACATGCTTATAGCAGTGTGGGGAGCACCACTGCCCTGTATACTTTCAGCTTGGTCTGAGTGGTAATGCCTCTTCTGTTCCAGACATTTGGATATAACCTGCCAAAAGTGGAGCTGGCTCTGGCAATTCTAATGTTTACTTCGTCATCGATGGTAGCATTCTGAGACAGTGTGCTGCCTAGGTATGTGAAACGGTTCACTGTGTTTAGTCTCTGGCCGTTGACAGTGATGTTGGGCTCAACGTAGGGCTTTCCAGGCGCGGGCTGATGGAGGACTTCAGTCTTCTTTGTACTGATCGTCAGACCAAAGTTTGTGCAGGCGCTGGAGAACAGATTAACGTTTCGTTGCATGTCGGCTTCTGAGACAGCGTTGAGGGCACAGTCATCGGCAAACAGCAGATCCCTGATGATGTCTGTCATAACCTTGTTTTTTGCCTGGAGCCTCCGCAGGTTGAACAGTTTGCCGTCTGTGCGGTACCTCAGGTTGACACCAACGTCCTCGTCTCTGAAGGCCTCTGACAGCATGGCGGAAAACATTAGGCTAAACAGTGTTGGTGCCAGGACGCAGCCCTGCTTGACCCCGTTTGTGACTGGGAAAGGGTCAGATGACTCTCCGCTGTCCTGGACTCTGGCCTGCATGCGCTCGTGGAATTGTTGCACCAAGACGATGAATTTCCTTGGGCAACCGTACTTGGCCATGATCTTCCACAGGCCCTCTCTACTAACGGTGTCAAACGCCTTGGTCAGGTCAACATAGGTGGAGAACAAGTCGGAGTTCTGCTCCTGACATTTCTCTTGCAGCTGCCTGGCAGCGAACACCATGTCGATGGTTCCTCGTTGTTTTCGGAATCCACACTGACTTTCAGGCAGGAGTCCTTGGTCAAGGTGGGCTGTGAGGCGGTTGAGCAGGATTCTGGCAAGGATCTTTCCTGCTATGAAAGGTCGCTATGAAAGGAAACGGTTTAGCTTATCACTGATTTTAGAATGGAAACAAATTCAAAGTTGTCTCCATGTTCCCATATGAAACATTTGGCATATTATTCTAAAGTATCCTGTCAGAAATATGGTAATTCTATGCAACTCTAGCGGTATTTCTGTAGGGAAAAGCTATGTTTATCCAATTTTGCTCATAATTTTCATTTCAGATATGGCATTCATGACAAATAATGAAAGCATAGCTAACACCGTTGAAGAGGGCACGTGTGCAAGCACTGGCTTAGTAGCGCTATCCCTGCTGTGTCCTTGCTATGGCAGCTGGGGCCGTCACCATATGGGGCAGTTCTGTCTGCCTTCCTCTTTAGCTTGGAGTTAGTGCAGTTCTAATCCTCGCAGTATGAATTATCATTTTTCTTCCTGAGTCAGTTATTGCAGCCTCTGTGCTTTTGTCCTTTTTATCTGCTTTCCCCCCATAATTTTCCTTTGTCCTTTAGATCGTGTGTTTGTGTCTGTTTATCCGTCCGACATTCTTTCCAACTTTCTGACTCTTATTACGTTCTAGTATTTGCTGCATTGTGAATCCTAAGTCGAAACACTGCATTGTTTCAATCAGTCATCTTTTGTTTCGACTCTCGCTCCCACCTCACCATCCACCCCGAACCCCAGATGGTTGGGGGTAAGAATGGACCCACCGCGTCTCCCTAAGCAACTTGTAAAGGGCAAATGAATAGCTAGGGGAATATAGACTTGACTTGCCGTAACTTGAGCCAGCTCTAATGATTTCATGATCTGTGGCTTTAGAAAGCCTACAAAGGTAGATAGGCCGTAAAACTTCACTCATTCATTCTCCCTACCCTACCCTACCCTACCCTACCCTACCCTACCCTACCCTACCCTACCCTACCCTACCCTACCCTACCCTACCCTACCCTACCCTACCCTACCCTACCCTACCCTACCCTACCCTACCCTACCCTACTCTACTCTACTACCCTACCCTACCCTACCCTACCCTACCCTACCCTACCCAACCCTACCCTACCCTACCCTACCCTACCCTACCCTGCCCTACCCTACACTACCCTACACTACCCTACCCTACCCTACCCTACCCTACCCTATCCTACCCTACCCTACCCTACCCTACCCTACCCTACCCTACCCTACCCTACCCTACCCTACCCCATCCTATCCTACCCTACCCTACCCTACCCTACCCCATCCTATCCTGCCCTCCCCTGCCCTCCCCTCCCCTCCCCTACCCTACCCTACCCTACCCTACCCTATCCTACCCTACCCTACCCTACCCTACTACCCTACCCTACCCTACCCTACCCTACCCTACCCTACCCTACCCTACCCCATCCTATCCTGCCCTCCCCTCCCCTCCCCTCCCCTCCCCTCCCCTCCCCTACCCTACCCTACCCTACCCTACCCTACTCTACCCTACCCTACCCTACCCTACCCTACCCTACACTACACTACCCTACCCTTCACTACCCTACCCTACCCTACCCTACCCTACCCTACCCTACCCTACCCTACCCTACCCTACCCTACCCTCCCCTACCCTACCCTACCCTACTCTACCCTACTCTACCCTACCCTACCCTACCCTACCCTACCCTACTCTACCCTACCCTACCCTACCCTACCCGCACCTTCCAACCCTCACCTGGCTGACGATGCTGTTGAGCGCTCCTGGCAGGATGCAGACGAGGAAGACGAGGGAGACAGCAAGTAACATCAGCGTGATGCGAGTCTGCTCGTAGGCCGTGCCGTGGTTGCCGTGCTTTCTGAGGACGCGCCTGAGAGACCAGGTGTGGCGGATGGCTCTTATGATGAGTCCGTTGACCACCATGACCACGCCGATGGGCAGGAAGCGGAAGATGACGTTTAGCACCGTGCCGTAGATGGCGCAGAAGTTCTCGTCGCTCCCCAGGGCCGTCTTCTGCAGGACCACCACCGTCTTGTTGTTGTCTGTGACGGTGTACCTGCACTCACACGGAGAGAGAGAGAGAATTATGGTGAGAATGCTCCAGGCTGGCACACGGAGAGGCCTGTCACATGGAGAAGTGTTTACGAAAGTCCCTTGTGTATGTAGAGGAAAAAAAGTTGTATGTATTCACACAGGCATGCAAGCAGGAACGCATGCAAGCGCTTTCGTCGTCTTAGCTAGCTTCCGACTTATGCAACTACAGACTGGGGGCGCCGGTGCTGAATTTTTACAGAATATAATACCCACTCTTTCAGTATTTGACTGAAATGTTCCCACATTTGAGATGTACGTCAGTGTAATCCGCCTGCACGCTCTTACCTGGCCTCGTACTTGAGGGCCTGGGGGATGAAGGCGAGTGCGGTGAAGAGGTAGATAATCAGGATGGCAGTGCAGGTGTGGCGCTTGCCGCACATGGTCTTGGCCTGCATGGGGCAGTAGACGGCAATGAAGCGCTCGATGCTGAGCAGCGCCGTCAGCCAGGAGGAGATGCGGGCACTGACCACACTGCCGTATGGCCCCAGCAACGGGTAGATCAGCTTCCTCAGGTTCTCCCCTCCCAATGTATCCTGCGTCTGTGTAGAGACATCGACAGTCGTATACTGGGGATTGTATGTCAGTCAAAGTGGCGGAGAACACGGTGCTATTCACAATGTGGAAAGTAGTTGGAGAAGTTTGACATCTGGGTTTTCTTAGGCAAAGCGACCGTCATGATGCTGTGGTGTTTTAATGCACCCAAAAGGATTGCATGATGAATTACAAGACGGCCTGGGCCTACATTATCAAAGGATTGAATTGCGCGCGTCTAAAGGAAAATACCTTTTCAGGGAAGAGAGCAGTTGAGAGAGACAAGAGGCCGCCGTGATGAATAGGGTTGTGGAATTCGCGATAGAGAACTTGATTGGAAGGTGAGTTTTACTGATGAAAACAAAAAGAGAGAGAAGATTGGAGAGAAAGTTGAAAGTGTCAGGTGGATCTCGGGTAAGGCGGTGAGAAATCAGTGGGGAAGATCATGGTTTAATGAGACAGAAGAGGGTTGAGGGCAGAATCTCTCCAATACCTCGGAATCAAACCAGTCGCGTGCAATCTATGGAGGGATGTAAACAGTGTTCGGAATAAGAGCCGAAGGCAACGCAAAAAAGACACCCAGGCTAAAGATTCTCAAGAAGCTCTTGAAGCTTCAATTACGAATACAATGAAAAAGCAATACCGTGTAGATGTTGAGAAACCAGGTTGGTAATTCTGCGTACTCCAGCTTATTGCCTGTATGCTCAATAGGACACTGCTTACGTTTTGTATTCTTGTAAAAGGTGCCTGTTCTTTTTAACGCTCAAGAATCTACTAGTATTGCATATACGACAGGTAGAGATCTGCATTGCAGATGTTCAACAGAGGTCAAATCTCCACCCAAAATGTACATACTGAAAAATAAAACAATCTCATAGATGACCAAGAAGGGTCAAGTAGCATTCCTCTACATGTGTGCTGTTAAGGGAATAGGTCCAATTTGTCCATATTCGAAAGCGGTCATGTTGCCGTCAACACTATATGTATAGATATCGTTCGAAAAAGATCACATTTTATCAGATTGTACATTTGAAAGGGAGACAATCACCTTGTAGATGTTGAGCGCTGCAAAGGCCAGGCTGTGCAGCAGCAGCAGCAGATCGGATGCGGCCAGGGCGGCCAGGCAGAAGTTGGTGGCACTCCGCATGCGATGATGGAAGAGCACGACCAGACTGAGCACGTTGCCGATGGAGCCGAAGAGGGCGAACGTTGGGATGAGCACCAGGCTGAAGACGAAGGTCACGCGGGTCATGGTGGCCTTGGAGGCGAGGTCGGAGGTCAGTCCAGCATTAGCTGTAGTGTTTGTGGTGACCAGCACCGCGGCCAGGTCGCCGTCCACCTCGGCCAGACCCCCGAAAACCACCTGGCCGCAGCCCAGCTCCCCCGTCAGGTTGGGGGCTGCTGAGGTAGCACGCAGACAGCCCCCGCTGTCCATGCTGGCAAGGGCGTTCATTGCCAGGGAGACCGGTAGGTGTTAGTAACTTGGAAACTCTAGGGGTGTTGGCAGTTAGAAATTCTGGAAATCAAATGAGCCGAAACTGGGGTGGGGGTGGGGGGTGTTATTATGGTTTTAGGGAAACCGAAGTTTGGCGAAATCAGTGATTATTTAGCTTGAACGTAGGGAGAAGCGAACTCTGGCAGACTGAAAAGTTCGAGAAGGTGGAACTTAGGAATACAGAGTACGAGAATTCCGAGCTTCGGGAGACTTGAAATTGAGGTGAAAGGAGTTTGACGGGACTGTTTAAGTTGTGAGTTTGCCTGGTATTGAGAACTCTTGACAAGTAAGAGCTGAGTGTGCTTGTGCAAGGTAAATGTGCCTTCAACATACAGAAGTCCTAAGGCCGTCGAATGCTTTTCTCTTGGTTAGTTTGAGCTCGAAAATTTAGTGGAAACACCTCTTCATCGCCGTCACTGTTTTAGCTGTGTCCGTATTGTGTAATTTTAAACCATGGCTTTCCTTTTCCCGAACCAAACTAGATGCAAAATTAATTTTGAGCAGTACTTGCTCGTGATGCCGCGTTAAAGGTAGTCTGTCCTGATCCAGATTATGGAAATCTTATATTAGTGTTCTTAAACTGGCTGTCGAACTGTAATCCTTTTGTAGTTCTTTGGTTGAGTCTGTCTAAAAAGCTGATATCGAATCGGACACTGTTCTTGGATTGCTGCAGTCCTTTCTCAAAATGTTGATTTTCAATAAGGAGTGATGGAATTGTCCATGGCTGCTCATTCATCCTCTTTCCGATCGGTCAGTTAATGTATGGCGACCGTTGCCTGGATTAGCGACCTCCGTCTTTGGAATGGAAGGGCAGCATTCAGGATGACGCAGTTCAAGAGTGCGATGATAGTCTCAGCGTACTTGTCGATGAACCTGCAATTATGTCAGTGTTCTACTGTGAGTCCCCAGTGGCGATCAATTCAGGCACTAGAGATCACGACATCCATCTGAAAGACAAAAACGGGAAAATAAACTTACCTCGGTTGTCATTTGGCATCATACCCAATAGCAGAAACCAATAATTAGTCAATATAATTTCGTCGTCATGGTTGTTACCCCAGAAAACCTTCTCCAGTCTCATGCCATTATGGCCTCAATGACAGGTATTGATTTAACGAAGGAGATTGGAAAGGCAGTCACCCTGGTGTTATGCCCCAGCACTGGGGAGTCAGTCGCCATTGCCCGTCGTTCCCCATGGCCGTGGTCTTGGACTGCGGAAGCTGTGGACGGCAACGGCCCAATGGCGGCCAGAGCGGAGATGTGAGGGCTGTAATGTCCCTGGCTTGACCATGACGTCCGCACTTATCAGGCTGTCGCTCCATCACAAAACCCCTATTTAGCACAGAATGGCTTCTCTCCACGATCGAATGACTGCACGTTTGTACTCTCTGTACGTTCATCTCACTGCATCCATGTTGGTGTCTACCTGATCGTCTGTTTTTCATTTTGCCCCTCTCTCTCTGTCTCTCTCTCTCTTTCTCTCTCTCCCTCCCCCCCTCTCCCTCTCTCTCTCTCTCTCTCTCTCTCTCTCTCTCTCTCTCTCTCTCTCTCTCTCTCTCTCTCTGTTTGTGTTTGTGTGTGTTTGTGCTTACTTGCCTATTTAGGTGTATCTATCTGTTCGTGGGTCCTCGCCCACCTCTTCCCGACTCTTTCTTCTCCCCTCCCTCCTTTCCCCCATCCCCTAACATCGCTCCCTCTCCACATCAAAGCAGCAGGCGAGGCCACGACACCAGTCGTGCTCACGTTGCGTTCTGCACCACAAATCCGACTTGGTCATGACCCTCCCCCTATTCGGTGACGGATCAATCGTTGTAATGGGCTACTAGCAGCCAGTTTCCATCCGACGTCTTGTCTGGATCACCAGATAGGAAAATGATGGGTACGGGCTGGGGGGAAGAGTAAGATGAGGGGGTGTAATGGAGGGGTTTCAGGCTCCGTGGGAGGTAGTTGGGGATGGGACAGGCGTGGGAGGTTTTGAGGGATGGGAACGGAGGGGGGAAAATAGCCATCTGGGGTTTGGGGTTTCCAGAGCCGCTACGAATGGTTACGGTGAGGCCTGGCACTGGGTATGGCTTGCGTGCGGCATGGCCGTGCCGGTGGTTATGAGAGTGGCCGCTGCACACGAGGAATCGTCCGTGGCTAATAGAAGAGTCTCGTGTTGCCCGTCTGCAAGGCGGGACTGCAGCAGTCGTCAGGCCACCAGGGTCCATGGACTGTGGCATGCCCACTTTGCCCTGGCATGAACGCGAGCTGCCCGCCGTCTGGAAGTTCTGTGGCACACGCCTTGCGTGTCGTTTTTGCTTGTTTGGCGTTGGCAAATTTTGGAAAGTTTGAGAAGGGAGTGTTTGTCGCCCATTCCTCTAGCAAACGAAAACTGGTTATTTTTGTGCTCGGACCTTTTTTCTCCACGCTGGAATGGTGACGGTATTGTGCGAGCATTTCCGGTCGTTGACACGCTGTGTTGAGGTACCTTGAACAAGCTGTTGTAGAAACTCGATCCATGACGCAGACCTGATAGCCTGCTTCAGGAACTAATTGATGCGGTTCCTGTCTGCAGGCTGGCATTATCACGGTGGCGCGCTGAAGACAGGATGCACTTCCGGGCTGCATAGTGCCGTAATGTGCACCTTTGGACGACAGGAGATTTCGGTTTCCATTTGTGTAATTTCGCACCACGGCCCGCACGTGCGTTTTCTGAGGAGATCATTGCATTCATGAAGCACCATTACGACGCCATAGTTTGTTCGACGTTTTCGTTGCATGGTGAAGTAACAAACAAACAAACAAACAAACAAGAAGTTTTCTATAGTCAAGGAACACTTCTCTTATCTAAAAATAAGCACCATCAGGTATTGTTCATGCAGCGAATTATTATGACTAACATGTTAGAGAGCACAAGGCACACAGCACTGAACTTAGCTCCTTGTATGGTTTTCCCCTCCTCCCTCTTTTCCTTACTCCTCATCTTCCCTCCCCTCCCCCCTTCCCCCACTCCCCCCTTTTTCTTTGTCTCTGTCTGTCTGTCTGTCTGTCTGTCTGTCTGTCTGTCTGTCTGTCTGTCTGTCTGTCTGTCTGTCTGTCTGTCTGTCTGCCTGTCTGTCTGTCTGTCTGTCTGTTTCTCTCTCTCTCTCTTTCTTTCTCTCTCTCTTTCTCTCTCTCTGTCTCTCTCTTTCTCTCTCTCTCTCTCTGTCTCTCTCTGTCTCTCTCTCTGTCTCTCTCTCTCTCTTTCTTTCTCTCTTTCTTTCTCTCTCTCTGTCTCTCTCTCTCTTTCTCTCTTTCTCTTTCTCTCTTTCTCTCTCTCTGTCTCTCTCTGTCTCTCTCTCTCTCTCTCTCTCTCTCTCTCTCTCTCTCTCTCTCTCTCTCTCTCTCGTTCAAGCACATTTTGATCTCACACACCCTCACACCTGACCACTCTTCCGTCCTTCCTTTGTGGCAAACAAGGACCCAGTACAAATGTACGCGTTCCCAGTTTTTCCAGTGGCGGTGGTGGGCTATGGAGAATGCTGTGAGATATTGCTTTAATCAGGGCGCTCAGGGTTCAGGGAGCTGTTGGTTTTTTGTCGACACATAGAGACACTCTGTCTTGGAAATTTCACTCAATGGGATTCTGTTTCTTTCATTGCCTTCATTGTGGCTGATGCAGGGGCAGTTATTTGCTCCCCCGTGGCATGTAATGGGGCCAGCCTCGCTTTTTCCCCTCGGGTCAATTGATTTTGTCTGGATTTGGGCCTCCCAGCAGAACACACAGCTTTCCAGAGGGTTCTGTAAGAGTTGCATTTGCTCACTTTATGGCGTGTTTTCGATGGGACCTACCGCATTGTAGTCATTGAACGCAGTGCGAGACCAGTTCAACGCGTTCCATTGGGGTCATTGCCATAGACTGTTTGTTTATTTTAATACGTAACTGGAAAAATTGTTGGGACATTTCCCCGTCTTAAATTGTTTCATGGTGGTTGGGAAGTTTCCCCTCTCTGCTGTAAATAATTATTTCTCCTCCACTGCTATGGCAAAACGATTGTAGTTACAGATTGTTTGACTTGTATATCGAGGTTTGAAATGTTGTTTTCCGCACGCTTCGGCGCCCCGACCCATGCTCATAAGTGGTAAGGGGAAGAAGGGGGGAAAAAAGTTTTGGAGCCCTAAGAAAGATAACCCCACCCCCAACCAAACCAATAAACCCTACCTATCTGTTATTTTTCTCTTTTATTTTTTTTCTGAGTATTTCTTTTTTTCTGTTCCATAAGTTTTCCTGTTCTTATTATTATTTTTCCTAATTTTTTTCTACCGCGACTCTTAAGCTTCTATTCAAATCAGTGCGTTGAAAAAAGAGAGAGGGGGGTGGGGGGGTTGGGGGGGTTTGGGGATACAGAGAAATTTGACATTAAAAAAAAAATCCAATATTAAATCCACCTATTGTACACTAGGTGTTAGAAAAAAGGAAAGTTGTAAGAAATTAAAATCCCTTTGCTTTATATAAAGTTAAGCTATGTTTCAAGGAAGTATTTATTTTAAAAGTGTCCATCAAAACAACAGAGAAAGAAAAGAAAAAAGAAAAAGGCAATTATATTCACCATTCTGTTTTTTTTTTTCAGGCAGGATTTGTTCTTTCTTGTTTCTTTTTTTTTTTTTCATTTTTTTCAGTTTTTTTTCCTCCCTTCGTTCGGGTATTTTCTTTCCCTTCGTGTTTCAGTTTTCACAAGAGGTTTTGTTTTTTAGGTGTAATGTGTTCGAATTTGGGTTTGGCTGGGTTGGATGGGTTGGGGGGCCCTTTGGGTTTGGGTGGGGCCGTCCTTTCTTTTAAAATCTGAAAGTGGGGGGGGGGGGGGAGGGGGGGGGGGGGTGGGGGGGGGGGGGGGGGGGGGGGGGGGGGGGGGGGGGAGGGGGGGGGGGGGGGGGGGGGGGGGTGGGCAGTAATTCAGGGCCGACCTACCGAGATACCCCGGCTCCCCCCCCCTTTTGTGACACTCACAAGTGCGAAGCAAGTGAGTCTCATGTACTACAGCCTTTCGTGCCGTCCGCTCCGGCCGGTCCGTGTCTCAAAACGACGGTTCTCGGACTGCTTTAAAACTTCAAACGTTGGATTTTTCTCGGAGAAACTATTAAGTCTATCAACACAAATGTGGCCATGAATTGTGTAATGATAGACAAGGCCACTCAAAAAACATACATAGTTGAACGCTGTGACCTTCATGCTTCAAGGTCAAGGAGTCCACAGGAGCCATAACTGTGGTTCTCAAAAAACCACGAAAGCATTGATCAGATTTTGTCGCATTTCCACGCGCGAATTTTCTCCCTACGTGAGCGAACCTCGGGCCAATTGGGATCTGGATCTATCCTTGTGGGGTTACCCTAAGTCGGGCTCCTCGGCAACGCAGGTTAAGGACTTGAGAAGGCGGGACCTTAGCTACAAAGTGGTATATAGGTCAAAGCAAGCCCTATCTTTTGATACCAGTTTGGTTGACCTTGCTTCAAGGTCAAGGTCACAGGAGCTCTTCAAAGTGTGGATTGTATACATATTTTGAAGTGACCTTGACCCTGAACTATGGAAGATAACTGTTTCAAACTTAATAATTATGTGGGGCACATGTTATACTTTCATCATGAGACACATTGTGGTCACATATCATCAAGGTCAAGGTCACTTTGACCCTTATGAAATGTGACCAAAATGGGGTAGTGAACCACTAAAAGTGACTATATCTCATGGTAGAAAGTGCCCAATCAAAAGCAAGCAAAAAAAAACCGATATGTTCTTATCTATGTCCATTGAATTACAAAAAAGAGCTACTTTCTTTTGTTTTTTGTGTTGCAACAACAAATGAAAGCAAGAGCAGTTGCTGGAAGATGAAGCATGAAAATGAACCCCCCTTTGGAGGACCTTGAACCTTTAGGGGGGTCAGAGGTCAACCCATTATTATTTGTCGGAAAAAAAAAAAACTCGTGTAAGCATTTTTCACTTCTTTGTGTATGCTTGTCTGGTCCCCTTGGTAGGAGGTAGGGGGGGGGTTTTTAGAGTTGTTTGAACGACTCCGTTTGGAGACGGTTGAGAAAAGGGGTCCTTAACAACTCTGCGAAGGTCACAAAAGGGTCCATATAAAAGAGAGGCGGTCAGGTTCCAGTGTAAAGAAAAAAGGCATGTAGTCGTCATGGGGAGGGGGGCCGTTAACTTATTTACTTTTGGGCGCACCTTTTTATTTCTTCTTCTTTGTTTTCCATTCTACCCGATGTTTTCCCATTAAATACCACAACTCTGTTTGTAATGTGTGTGTGTGTGTGTGGTGCGTGTGTTGTGTGTGTGTGTTTGTTTGTCATATCTAACAGTGGTAGTTTCTGGATTCTCTCCCTCTCCTCATCCCGTCTATCCCCCTCCTCTCGTTCTCCTCTTCGCTCCTTCTCTCTCTCTCTCTCCTCCCTCGTCGTCAAAAATCTCTCCTCTCTCTATCCTCTCTTCAATCTCCTAATCGTCTCACGTTCTCTCCACTCTCTCGCTCTCTCTCCTCTCTGTATGAATAGTATGTATGTATGCTATGCAGAAACAGTACCGACTGCGCGCCGCGACGTGCACTGAAACCTGACTGACCCGCGACGCGACTGACTGAAGACACGCGGACTGAACCGACGATCGGGCCCGGCCCCTCCGTTAGAACACATACCTTGCTCGTTCTTTTTTTCTTCTTCCTCTTCTGTTTTCTGTCTGCCCTTTTGGATGTCCAGACATGCCATTAACGGCAATCCTCGAACACAAACAAGAATTCGATTCTATGAATTAATCAATATTCCGTTTCTCTTTCTTTTTCTTTCTTCGCCCTGTTTTCCTACTGTGAAGGGAGTAATTAAACGCAATTTGACAAAGTGTATTGGCCTATTTCGTCCTGCGCCCCCCTCTAGCTGCGCTCTATCTATAAAGCGAATCGTCCGGGGGGGGGGGGGGGGCGGGTGCTAGTTTTTCGTCGGTGGACTTTTCTACTTTCAACTTCTATCTGGCCTTGGCCTCATTTTCGCAAGAAGCGCAGAGAACGGAGAGGATGCCGATCCTGTCTCGGAGGATGCACTCCTCATCTCTAACGCTCTCCCGATCACACCCCTGCCAACCGAGAAACAGTGGAAGGGGGACAAAGGGCGAAGGGTCGAGGTTTTCCGATCTTTTTTTCCTTCTTTCTTCCTTCTTCCCCCTTTTCTATCTTTCTTCCTGCAGAAGCCAGTAGGGACTTTTTTTGTTTATTGGCCCTTTTTGTTCCTTTCTTTTTCTCTTTCCGTGTACTGCATACGCCAGGCCCTTCTCAGCGGAAACCAGGCGGCGGTTGCGCGTGTTGGATGGCGTGCGTGATGGATGACGTGATGACGCCCTGTCAGTGCAGACCATTTGAAAAAGCCTCGCTTCCATCTGCAGTCCATTGTGGACGGCCTGGCCATTCTTGATGCTGGACAGAGCTTGTGTCCACACCACACCACTCCATTCAGCTGCCCTTGGCACTCCCTATGAGGGACGCCCACGCTGTTGCCATGGAGACCAGTCTGATCGCTCTCAGGACAGGAAGAAATGGAGTGTCCGAATGAGGGATGTTTGCGGTCCGTCGTGACAGTGGGCGTGGCCTTTGGCTCCATCAGGGTTCAAAAAGGGCATTGTTTGGTGACGGGAGAAGGAGATGATATCTCACTAAAGAGTTCTATGCAATGAGCTAATGGCTTGATCATTCCCCCCACCCACCCCCCCCCACCCACCCCCACCCCCGGTTGCGATTTTTTAATATACGAAGCGGAAGCTACAAAAACCTGACAGCGACCCGTAGGAGTCAAAGGCAGAAAAGATGTTGTTGAGAAGATTTGAATGTGTATGACGTTCCGAATGAGCTGTAACGAAGTCCCTGCTTGACCGTTTTGGACATTCTTTTGCTTGGAGACGAGGTAATGGGAAACAACAGATGTACCTTTTCGAATCCGATTGGCCTAAGGACATGTGCTGAAAGCTCCCCAGCGATCTACATTAAAATGTCGTCGTTTCAGACGCTCCGCTTTGCGATCCTATTGATTTTGTCCTTGGGCCTAGGGTCCGAGCCACCACTTCCATCAAGTCTTAAGAGGTTGTCCTGGAAGACCCTTTTCAAGGAGTTTTGGGGATCAAAGGCCAAAGCGGATTGTCTGAGACTGTCTTAAACTTCAGTGAGAATTCGTCCAGAGAGGTTTCTTGACAAGCGACCGCCCCCAACACGGACTGGTCTACTGCGGAAAACTCTCTATGGTGGAGTTAGTGCTGTCCCTTGAAAAGGTCAGATGGACTCAAAGGTTTGAGCATCCACTGCTGTTGACCACTTCGGCTTACGGCGGAAAGGAACCTTCTATGAGTTTTGCATGTACAAGTCACTCGGGATATCGGCATTAAATGCAAGTTGGAAACTTTGCAAAGTCTACATAGTACATGTCATTTCATGCCTGCATGAAGTGAACGGTGAAATAGTACTCGAATTAATCTCTCCTCAGTGAATACATGTTACTTGGGTCTAAGTTACGTATTCATTTCCTCATGGCAAGGTGATTTCCAAGTCGGATTGATGGGGATAACGTCTTATGATTTTGTTACTGTTTGATAGATGCCTTGGATTTGCATCGACAATGTGCCGACTTCACTCCACTCTCAAGGCGTTTTGGTGTGCAAGCCTCTTTAGGTGAGGAACACTTCGCCGAGTTTCTATATCTGATGACCAGAATAGTATTTAGCCCGCCGAATTTCGGTTATTGACTCATTCTTGCGACCAGTTGGCTCGCTGCATTAATATCAGTAGAACAAGAGCGCTCCAGATGCGGAAAGTGGACGAATCCAGTGCCAAGTGGTGAATGGCTTGGAATAGCCTGAATGTGGTAATTGCGAATCAGATCGTCTTCTTGTCACCGCCACCGCTGTTGGAGACCTCGCCGCTTAATCGCCATGTCTGCACGAGGCTGAGGTTCAACTCGGAGACATAGAAAGGAGTTATATAGGAGTCTATTTCGAGTGGCACTGGCAGAGATGCCCGGGTATCAGTATGCATCCCCAACCTCCTACGGCCTCCTGTAAGGCGGCTTTTTGTCGGTGCTCTAGGCCGTCTGAACGACTATTACTGCAGCAGGCGCCGAAAGCACCCAGACCACAATACTCGGTTTGGAAAGAAGGTATCGAGCAGCTAATGGTGTGTGGCAGAACTAATGCGGCTATTTATAATTGCTGCAACGGATTATATAGTTGAGATCCTAGTTGTCTTCAAACCCGTCACACCGATTTCTTTGGCCTGTAGTGTGGGAAGCGAAGTGACTGGCACTCAAATCTTGCAACATCTTCTTGCATTGTTTAGCTCAGTCAGTGGTGCACATTTTCCGCGATCGAATGTACTATTTTGAGGCGCTGAAAGGTCAAAGTTGCAAGGCACTCCGTCACTTCTCATGCGTTATTTTGCACCTCGGACTCGGTTCAAATCGACCCACGTCAATTATTCCAATTCAGTGGAATTCATTTCACTACAGATCGTTTCACGTAGTCGAGTCGGCGTCATTGCGTTTTAAACTTATGTAAATCCATTCAGTTGAGAAAAGGAATTCTGTTCAAAACGACGCCTACGGACTTGAATGCAAGATTCGATGCCTGGGATGTGACACGAAGAGGCATCAACTTCAGCCGCTGGACACGTTAATTAGATACCACGCCAATTTTTCCTTTGCTGTCTGCAAAGTCAGTAAACATCTACCATTTTGCGTACTTTGTCTGTGTCCATCTTGAGAATCCGAGTCATCCTGTTTATCAAAGTGATAGGCCTTTCAGTGCGCGATTGTTTCAACGCTGCTAGCTGAAGGCAGAAGCCCACGATTCACCCGCGTCGGCAGTCCCAAGCTCTCTATTTGCTCTCGGATCGCTGCTCTCCCCATATAGTCGCGTTCTGAGACTGAGCACACCAAAATCCTATCCAGAGGGGGAAATGCTGTTTACTCGTCTGAGTTATTCAAATTGCAATCACTTGAGTCTAAAAAGGGCAACTGGTCGACAAATAAAGTTTAAAACTCACGGAATACATTAATTTTAATGAAAGGCTTTTGAAAAGTGATTGGCCTTTATTTTCAGCCATCTCAGTAATACCAAGTTGCCCTCTGCTTTGCTGTTCCCATCGAAGTAGTCTTGAATCACATTTTCTACTTGCAGATGTGTTTACCTTAAAAGTCAACACCATTCACTTGCAGATAGTACATGAAAACATTCTGATTTGTCAGTCGGAGGTCACGAGCAGATTCTGTAGATTGAAGATGGCCAAGAGCGGTGTTTTAAAGTTTGATCTCCTTTTATGCTCAACTCGGCGCGTTGTGTTTTTTAATTTTGACTTAATGTAACAATGGATTGTCAAAAAGTCAAGCGCAGTCCCTGTCAATAGTGATGTGTCAGATGTAAAAACCTGCAAAGTAACCTATATTTCGTCACACACACACACACACACACACACACACACACACACACACACACACACACGCGCGCGCGCGCGCGCGCGCGCACACAATGTTACGAGAATATGAAACTCTCGGCTATGTTTCCATAGTTCTTTTTGCAGTGTGAAGCCGATAGCTTCGTTTCAAATGTCTTTTTGAAGTCCACGAGCGAGAGAAAGGAGAGCAGAGATCGCTACATGGATAGAAGGAAAGGACGCCGTCAGTTCCGATTCCGTCTCCCAGCGAGAGGCGTGTCCCGTAAACGTCACTACAGGCTCGCCTTCAAACGCGAACGCCCGTGGTCAGAATGGCCCAGTTTCCATCGACGTCAGTGGAATTCTTTGCATGCATTCAAAGCAACAAGGCTGCATGAAGCCAGCGAATATGTTTGGGTGAGAGAGAAACCTTCTGTTTTCATAGGAGCGTGCAGTGCCCCGAGGTCTTCAGACACATCCGGGGCTTTTTCTTTCCAGTCCCCGGATCTCCTTCGGCCTCGTCTTCCTCCGTCCAAGCCCCTCCTTATCAGCCCGAAAGGCCCACGGCTTGCTGACGGCTGTTCCGGCCGAGATAGACGCGGCCTTTCACCCAGAGCCTGAAGTGATTACAGAGAGTAAACAGCTCCAATTTGTCTCATCTTCTTCTCCAATAACGTCTAGTCTTACCAGTAAGCAGTTCTTTGTCGGCGATGGTCCAAGATGATCTCATCCTAGAATATTGCCTTCTTGTCAAGGAAGATGGGATGTGATCATTTTGCTTCTCAGTTCCGTGTCATGCAGCCTTGCCTTCGACTTCAGTCAGAGTGTTCTACTGAGGTGCCGATGATTCACGTGACTGTAATCATTATAAGTTATTGCAATGATCAACGCAAAAGCCTGGAGGCTAGTAGTTGGACGTCTCTCCGTCAGTCCATTCAAAGACAAGTGGACTACTTCGATATTTATTCGTCTGCTGACGGGGATTTGAATCTTGTCACTCTTGAAACGTGATGGCTCCCAATCTTTATCTTACTGTTCGTCATTTTTCAAATATAGTGACTTGTGAATTTTTTTAAGTGACGGAAGATTAAAGATTGCTAACTCAGGTCTTAAAGAGTTAAACTGACGCACATGCATATTCCTATGTCACGTCGCTCACAACTCTTTTTGTTAGACTTCGCTGCATTATGAACTGTAATGTAAAACTCTTACTGGAAGCAGCTTTTCATTCTCATGGGGTATTGCGTTTGGGGTGACTTTTTATGTGTTAAATAACGTTTTATTTTGCTTACCTACAAAATAATTTGCTTTGGAAACCTTTTGCAACCCTGGTCGCCACTGTGCAGCGCCCATTATCCGGTTTTACTCCTCGGTAGGATGGTCATTTATCTCTTTTCGGCTTTTGGGAACACTATATCTCGCGGACGGAATGTGTTTACATGACCGATAAATGGATGATTGTGGTTTTTGCGTGGGGGGTCTTCCATGAAAGGAAATGGCGACGGGGGTGCAGGGCTGCGTAATACGTCGTGGTTATTTTGTCGCGAAATTTCATCTTACACGACTTTGTAGTCGGACACCCAGCCCCTGGCGGGAAACGCCGACGTGGAGGTGCGCCATGCGGTTTGGGCCCGAGCGAAAATAGGCAGGCCCCGTTTGCATTCTGCAGGCCAATCTGGGAGCCGGCAGTATCGCCGGCGATTGAAACGGCTAGCTACCTGGTCGGCTCCGATCAGAACAGAGATGTTGCGCGTGCCCCGCTGAGCGGCAGACGTGCATGAGACCGTAGGCAGAGACGTCTTCCCTTACGTTGACGTCAACGTCGCTTGACGTAGCGGCATCCCCTACTTGACGGACTCAACCTGCACGCCGTCGCCACCCGTACCCCACCCCCAACCCTAGTTCACCCCATACCCCCCCCCCCCCCCCCAAACCCAACCCCAACCTCTGCTCTCCTGGGTGATGATTTGCTGGCTTTGCGTGCTGCCAAAGGCGATGCTGGGGACTGGCGGCACTGGTCCACGTGACTGCCGGAAGCTGCTACGAGATGCGGGGGATCTCGCCGTCATTTTCCATTGATGTCCAGGACAGTCGGGGGATTATTAGAAGCCTCGGGGTGTCCATCCCCCCTTGTGTGTGTGCGTGTGTGTGTGTTGCGTGCGTGCGTGTGTGTCTGTGTGCGTGCGTGTGTCTGTGTGTGTGTGTGTGTCTGTGTGTGTGTGTGTGTGTGTGTGTGTGTGTGCGCGCTTGCGGTCGTGTGTTCAAATAAGCGCTGTTTCTCAATTATTTTCTCACGTGAACTGGGCACTCTCTGAGCGATTGTGATACATCATTTGAGCAATTTGCTCTCTCTCTCTCTCTCTCTGTCTATCTGTCTCTCTCTCTCTCTCTCTCTCTCTCTGTCTATCTGTCTCTCTCTCTCTCTCTCTCTCTCTCTCTCTCTCTCAAAGATGATAAATAACGCTATACCTCTCGTCATTATCTCTCAGAATTTAAACTCTCTCACCTCCTAGAAATTTACTTCTTGCACAGTTCCTCATAGCACGTTTCCTTTTTTTAATCTCTAGGCAGAACTCCAGTTTATCACTTCACTATCCAGCATTTTAATGATGTTTTACGAGTTCGTCCCCCTTTCCCCTATCTATCCTCAAGGCAAATATAGATTTAACGAGGCTGCAAAAGGCGGCAAGGTGTCCTTCTAATGCAAGGAAGGCCATAATGGTGGGAAGGATAACCCGTCCCTGTCTATAGCTCCGAACGCCACACACAAAGACGAGACACGTTCGAGAAGAAGAGAGGCTGTTCTCGGGTTAACTTGATCACGTGTGCCCCGAGCTGATAGGACTAGGTTGTCCTTGAAGACCGCCTCATTAGTGACTAGCACGGTTATGATGAATCCCCTCTGCGCTGAAGAAGTTTGAGATTTCGTGAGAGAAGGCACGGGGTGGATGACAAGATTTATGTCGTAGATATAACCAGCTGCACATGATTTTTTTGTAGGTGGAAAAAAAAACCCTAACTGTTTGCCACGAACGACAGCTGAAAACCTTGGCGCGTGGTTAGAAACAGGTTTACCGAGGGTAAACGCTTGGAATCAGGCTGTTGACGTCTGGAAGCGTATGGATTGTGTACGTCCACCTCGTTGGGTTTGGACGGAACCCGTGTGTTTCGAAGTGGGAAAACGCTCTTCTAGCACTGAGCCATTTATTGAGGAAAAGGGGACTAAACGATGACGACGACGACAACGATGATGATGACGACAAGATAACAATGATGATGACGACGATAACGATGAGGAGGAAGAGAAAGAGGAGGCAGAGAAGGAAGTTTGCACACAACATGCCTCAGTGTCGGTGGTAGTGTCTGCACTGCTCTGCTCTTACTCTGAACGCACTCCTCTAGGCCTCTGCCCCAGTCATTCCATCTCTCGTGCCACTGAAATTCCCCTTTCCAACGCGCTTCCAGCGGGCTGAAGTGCGGATATGAAAGGATGCTCTGGTCGTCTGGTTTCATTTAACCAGGTGTGGCACCTGAAGCGGCGCGTCCTTTCTAACTGCAGATTTTTTTTCTCGTTCGTGTGTAAATAAAACTTTCCTGCCAACACTCTTGTTAATCTCTCCGTATCCGTGGTACGCGAGCACCGGCTCCGCTGTTAATCATGAGAGAGAGAGAGAGAGAGAGAGAGAGAGAGAGAGAGAGAGAGAGAGAGAGAGAGAGAGAGAGAGAGAGAGAGAGAGAGAGGGGGGGGGAGGGTGAAAGAAAGGGTGGGGGAGAAAGGAAGGGAGAGGGAGAGAGGAGGGCGGGGGTGGGGGGTGTGCGATGAGAGAGAGATTCTAGTGCTGGAATTATCAGATGAATCAGCCCGTGGTTCGAAGTTAATAAAATTTAAGACGTAGGTACGTTGAAACGTTGTTTATGTGTATGCAGAAGCCCAACTTTTTCCCATTCATAACTTTTGTTTCAGCGCCGAACTTAAAGTACCGCCTTAAGATGCTTGTAGACACTTGCACTTTTAAGGTATTGACATAATTGTTGGTGAGCGCCTAAACAAAAGACTTATTTTTGTGGCTGCCAAGTTTCATTGCTGTATCTTGTAAACACGCTGAGATATGGACAATACCGCACTGTCACCCGAGAAAAAAGGCCTTAAAACCAGCGTTTTTGCCTGCAAAACGTGTTAACGCCTCCTGTCTTTCAAAGCCCGTAGAAGACACACCCTTTTTGCTTTCTCTTCAAAACGCATGTTGTCTTAAAGATAAATGGTTGGGCTATCGTTTGACGTTTAGTTTTACAAAATACTGTTGCATCTGATTATTTTATGAATTTAAGAAACGGAAAAAGTCGTTTTGCAAGTTCATTTTCGGGGGGTACTCACTTTGACGCCCAGCTGCGCAGCGCTGAGTTAAGATAATCGTGATCTGTAAACGGGATCATAAAGAAGAATGAATGTCCTTTCCGAGCATATGTATATGGTTACTCAATATTTACTCGTTCAGCTTTTATAGCAAATTTTCATACCGGCCCTTAATTTTTGCGGACCAGTGTATGTTGGGTTTTTTAATTACGGTAAAAGAATCAGCCAATCGATCAATCAATAAATCAACCAACCAACCAACCAACCAACCAACCAACCAACCAACCAACCAACCAATATGTACAGCGACCGACCGATCGATCGATCAATCGATCAGTAAAGATTCTTTCTCTCTCTCTCTCTCTCTCTCTCTCTCTCTCTCTCTGTCTCTCTGTGTCTCTCTCTCTGTGTCTCTCTCTCTCACACACACACACACGCGCGCGCACGCGCGCGCACACACACACACACACAAACACACACACAAACACACACACACAAACACACACCCCTGTTTCCCCCTCCCTCCTTCCCTCTGACTGGGCGCAGGAAACGCTCACAATGGCGCCGTGTCGTCCCCTGACCTTTCAGAGCAGTCCTCACTGCGGCGATTTCTATCTTCCATCCCGTTCCCCAGACACCAGCACTCTGCTCTGACCGGATGGCATAGCGTCGGAGAACGGACCCCAAATAAACGGGATTTATTTTCCGCCTGCTTGCTTTTTATAACAATTTAGAACCGGTGATTTTGGGAGATATGAAATGGCGGAGCGGGTCGAGTTAGCGCTACATGTCTGTGTTTCTTGCGGCGGTAAACAATCTTGTAGCTGTTCGAAAGGCAAAAGGCGGAAGTGTGAAGAAGTGGAACGGGTCGCTTAGGTGATAAATACGAGTTTGTTTGGCGCGATGGCGGTGTTTTGGGGATCTTTGTTCATTGATGTTATTTAATAGTGTGCATGTTGTAAATCTTTCCGTAGTGAAACTCGCGCACGCGTGTATCTGATCCAACGCCCTACCGTTGCTCCCTCTCCCTCACCACTAACCCCCACTCTCCCCCCAACCCCACCCCTCCGTTGATTAGGAGGTAAGAATAGACCCACCATGTCTCCCTACCCGATTCGTAAAAGGCGAATATCTTGGGAAGTCGAGGCCTGACTTGGTTTTACTCTAAATCAGCTCTTGGGATTTCGTGATGGAAGGCCATGCCAAGCCCAGCGAGCAGTAACACTGGGTACTGGAAGGCCTTGCCAAGCCCAGCGAGCAGTAACACTGGGTACTGGAAGGCCTTGCCAAGCCCAGCGAGCAGTAACACTGGGTACTGGAAGGCCATGCCAAGCCCAGCGAGCAGTAACACTGGGTACTGGAAGGCCTTGCCAAGCCCAGCGAGCAGTAACACTGGGTACTGGAAGGCCTTGCCAAGCCCAGCGAGCAGTAACACTGGGTACTGGAAGGCCTTGCCAAGCCCAGCGAGCAGTAACACTGGGTACTGGAAGGCCTTGCCAAGCCCAGCGAGGAGTAACACTGGGTACTGGAACGCCTTGCCAAGCCCAGCGAGCAGTAACACTGGGTACTGGAAGGCCTTGCCAAGCCCATCGAGCAGGAACACTGGGTACTGGAAGGCCTTGCCAAGCCCAGCGAGCAGTAACACTGGGTACTGGAAGGCCATGCCAAGCCCAGCGAGCAGTAACACTGGGTACTGGAAGGCCTTGCCAAGCCCAGCGAGCAGTAACACTGGGTATTGGGCGAGCAGTAACACTGGGTACTGGAAAGCCTTGCCAAGCCCAGCGAGCAGTAACACTGGGTACTGGAAGGCCATGCCAAGCCCAGCGAGCAGTAACACTGGGTACTGAAAGGCCTTGCCAAGCCTAGCGAGGAGTAACACTGGGCGCTGCGCAGTGGCGACTGGGGGTGAAAGTCCCCGAGACAAAAAACAAAACATTACTTATTACAAAGGTTGATAGACCTTAAGATCTCATTCATTGAGCCATTCATTCAAACCCCCACCCCCCAACCCCCACCTTTCCCCCACCCCCCACCTTTCCCCCACCCCCCACCTCTCCCCCACCCCTCACCTCTCCCCCAACCCCCACCCCGCCCCAACCACTTACCTGATCTGCGTGTTTGCACCGTTTTTGCCTTCCCACTCCCTATTCTACTTCCATCAATCCATCCTGTCTGTCTGTCTGCCTGCCTGCCTGCCTGCCTGCCTGTCTGTCTGTCTGTCTGTGTATGTGTGTGTCTGTCCCTCTGTCCCCCTGTCTGTTCGTTTGTCTGTTCGTCTCTGTGACCCTCTGTCCGTTTGTCTGTCTGTCTGCCTGTCTGTGCGTGTCTCTCTGTCTCTCAATCTGTCTCTCTGTCTCTGTCCTCCCCCCCCTCTCTCTCTCCTCCCTCTCTCTCTCTCTCTCTCTCTCTCTCTCTCTCTCTCTCTCTCTCTCTCTCTCTCTCTCTCTCTCTCTCTCTCTCTCTCTCTCTCTCCTCTCTCTCTCTATCTCTCTCTCTCTCTCTCTCTATCTCTCTCTCACTCCTTCCACCTCTTTTTTCCCCTCTTGTCTCCTCCTTTTCCCTCCCCCCTCCTCTACCCCTTCCCATTCCTTTACAACTGGATCAACATCCATCTCACACAATCACCCAATCCCATTCCACCCGCCACAAGTAAAAACCATTCATTAGTGTTAGCCGGGATAAGTATAGATTCGCTCACGGCAGAAAATACTATTTTTCAGTGCAATTTAAGGTACTTTAATTGGTGCTCCGGGATTTCCCCCCCCCGCTTCTTCTTTGTTGACACAATTATTATTTTTCCTTCTTTTTTTCTTTTTGTAATCATTACACACGGTTTCTTCATCATGCATATGGTTGATAAAATTACATCTACAAGAAATGTTCTGATCTCTTAATCGTATGTATGATTTACCCCTCCTTCTCTTTTTTCCCCCTTCACTTTGAATGTGCTTGTAGTTGGTCACCATTTGTATATCTCATGCAAAAGTGAAAAACAATAAAATGAAACTTTGTGTTTAGGTCTTGTCCATTTTTAACAGATCCACTTGGTTGAACTTAAATAGCTACGACATCATTGACTCTCACATCGGTTACTGCAAGTGTTAGTTAGTTCTGTCTGCACAGAAGGTCAAACCACTCTGTGTCTCGACTTGACAATGAAAGCCCGCCCTTTTCAGTGTCCCAGAGCACTGCTCCTCGCTGATGGATAAACTGGCTACGGTCCCCATGGATGGAGTATTGTCGATCATTGACCTTGTAGGTTATGAGACTTCTGATGCTTTCTCGTTCAGAAGTTTCATAATGGTCCACTTTTCATTGCGGTGATCTTATTAGTTGTGATTTTTTTAATACCACCGCTTAAAACAGAAACTGACGGCGTTATTAAAACGATGCCAATTTAGCTATGTTCGATAGCTTCGTAACATGCCTGTAATGCACAGGCGTTTTGATGGACGAGTGAAAAATGATCATACTTGAAAGACGATGCCAATATGATAATGTTCGATAGCCGCAAATCATGCGTGTAGTGTACTGGTATTTGGACAGACGAGTGAAGTATGTTCATACAAGGAAGATTCAGATGGTTCGTCTTCATGCAAGACCGGTGAGTGAAACGTTTATGCATCTTTGTGATATATATTAGATAAGAGCTGGGCTGGTACAAGTCTTTTTGTGCGCTAGGGTCCTGATCGCGTCTTGTTATCATCCTAACCAAGCTCGTATTCATGCCTTCAATGTTTTGGGGTAGAATTAATTTTTCTGTGTTGAAACATCTACGCATTACACAAAGCCTCTTTGTGGGAAAATAATGCTTCTCTCACACAGACTGCATGGCGTCAAGATATGTCTATTAAAAACCAACAGTTTTCATACACACGCGCGTGAAGGTTTTCAAGGAGATCTTGCAAAATGATATTGTTTAAAATAACTGTTTATTTTTAAGTCATTAGACATCGTTATCATACTAACTGAACAGTCTGAGTGTCACCGGAGTTTTCTGCCCAGCCAGCTGAGAGGTTCATCCATGCAGCTCTGAAAATTTCCTAATATATTCTCAATCTTTTTACTCAGAACCTTGCAAACGATTTTTCTCTGTAAAAATACTCGTAAATGCCCAGAGTTACTGTAGTAGTATTTTCCCCCACCACCTATAAGTTTGTTATCATTTTTGTCGTCACTGTTTTCGTCTTCTACGTCATCATCTCGTCATCGCCGTTCTCGCCGTTATCATCATCATCATCGTCGTCATCATTATTATTGACCGTCGTCGTCGTCGTCGACGTGGTCATCATCATCATCATCATCATCATCATCATCATCATCATCATCGTCGTCGTCGAATCACTCGACATTTTCAGTATACTCTCCGGTGACTTCATGACTAATAACATAGACTGCTGTGACCACCTCTGAAACAGTCGCAGAAGAAGTGAAGTGCCACTCACCTGTGTCCATGGCGTTGGGGGGCTTATGGGATTCCTGGCTGGCGGTGACTCTGACATCCCGCGCAGGAGGGGATTACGGAGCTGGCTTGGAGAGATGAAACTGAAATCAGGTGCAGCACCGCGGACTGCCTGGGACTCCCTGCCTGAGTGACGGCCAAGTCCACCTGTCTCCACAAGGATAAACCGAGCACCTGCGGGGAATAAAGCGGCTCACGCCTCCACTGGTCTTCTGTGCACAGCAGTGCCCACCCTGATGCCACCCGAGGTCCCAGTCAGCAAAGCGTCAGGGTGTGTGGGAGTCTGGCGCCGTTGCCACGTCTGCTGCAGGCGCGAGGTCCGGGCCGCTATATCCCGCTCTGCAGAGGGGAGCTAGGCGCTGCTGGGCGTGGTCTATACCCGCACCACTGCCTGCGTCATGGACCCGAGTCCACGGCTAGTCTGCATTGGCCTTGTAGCCTTGCTGCCTCGAGCACTCTGTAACGAGTCAAGGTTCCAAGCCTTTAAAGATGTTTCCCAACCCCAAGGCAGCCTTGGAGCCTTTTAAGTGGGTGGGTTGGGTTTCTGTAGTAGGAATTGGCAATGGGGAAAGAAAGCAAGACGGAAAAACTTTGTTATCGTGCAACCTGGCATGTTTTGCGGATTAATGAGGTGACTTTGGTTAACCCTGCCGCGCTGGGTTACAGAGCTTTAGTGGTTGCTAATAGCTCGCTGTCCTTGAGGTTTTCCCCGAGGTCTCTCCGTTTTCGGAGTTACTCTTGATCCGACAATTGTTGCAGTTATTTTCGAAGGAAGTATTGCGTCGTCATTAAATGTTCGATGGGGATATTACGTCATTCAGTTTCAGTTGCAAACTTTCCTTCCCTTTTGGAACTTAACATGTTTCATTGGTCAGTGTAGAAGCTCTGGAGAGGTCATTTTACACCAACATTTTGGCGGGAAAATTGATGTACATATTGATGGCCCGTCCGGTTATGGAGAATCGGATTCTAAATATATAATTTTCTGAGTATTTGTGGAAGGAAGGAGAAACAAATGATCAACGGTGAGTTTCTTCTCCAACGCGTTGGGGGGGGGGGGGGGGGGGGTGTAATGCAGTCAGTCACACCACACGAATTTCGTCGTTGATGGGAGGTCGACGTTAATAGTCTTGGATTGCCAGTCCACCGTAATTGCATTGCAGACGATGCATATGTCATGAGGACTTGGCTTCTGTCCGCGTGGAACTGAATGAAGTGCGCCTGCTTACGTCGTGTCACGGTAGTGGCCGAGCTGCACAACGGGGACGAGGCCATTCGCTCAGTGCTGACCCTGGAGACGTGCGCTACGTGCTGGTTGCCACGATCAGCCCCGGTGTTCATTTCATCTCCCGCCATTCCCGGCTCCATTCGATCAAGGACAGCTCGCCAGGTCCCAAGCTCATTGAAAGAAGTCCCCAGAATGAAATATATATTTGTCTCGATGTAAGCTCTGCCATGAACAGCTTCGGCATCCGGGCCGGAAAGACAGGCGACTATTTCCGGCCTTGCAGGATTTCCACCCCAGCCGTTTTCTCCCTTCGTCTGTCGGATGAACGGTCTTAATATCGTCCTCGTCACTGATGATCCTTTCATGCTGTTTACGCTTCAGATCCAGACATTAAATTTGTCACACAGTACTACGTGGGTAGTTCCGCCCTCACACTTTGGCGGTACGGCTTCAGAGCGGAGAAGATACGGAGGCTGCACTTGATTAGGCCGGTGCTATATTACAGGATGCTAATGCCGCACACACAGTGTCCAGCAACAATATTTATTCGAATCACATCTGTATCAGGCCCCGCAAGCGGCATTTTTTGCGCTTACACGTGTAAGCAAATGTCCGCATTTTCCCCTTCAGTTCGCATGCAGAACTTTCATGTTAATAATCACTGACTCACATACAAAGAAACCGTAACCGAATGGCAGTATTATTTTCTCAAAACTATGTAGAATATATCATTACTTCGTTTAAATCGCTGCAATATTCAAATCGAAATACGAGTTACATAGTGATTCGGTACACTGGCAAACATTGAACTCGGTCACGTTCACAAGAGACTTTTTCCAGACTCCTTCGATCAAGAGTCCGCCAAGGCAGATAATCACGGCTCAAAAGTATGTTCAAGTCTCGGCCAGACATAACAGTACCGCGCGCGAGGCTTTAAATAGATGTCACATGACCGAATTTAGCATATAAAAACACTTTCTCGACTTCTGCAAAGGAGAGTAATTAACTCGTTCTCGTGACCACAACAAACACTTTTGCGACTCCTTCGAAATTAAAGTTGTTTGCTTACGATGTCTTTGCATGTCATTAATTCTTAAAACGAGCGTTTTGCATGTGAACTGGAGAAGAAATAAATGGCGAAGCAAGGCACGTGGCAGAGTAGTCTCGGCCAGTCATTAAAATGCTGCTTGTGGGGTCTGAAATATATGTCACATGACCAAAGTTTGTGTCTGGACACAGTGTGCGGCACCAGCGTCCTCTAATTAAGCAGCGGCTTTACCGCTTGGGTCTTCTGTCTCGGAAAGTATGGAAACTATGTTGCTGTTGACGCGCGCACACGCACGCGTACTATACATGTACAGTCACGCGTATGAATACATCTCAGACGTGCATATTTGCACGGCATTTCGGACCGTCATTTTCGATGTAGATGCTCGTACGTCAGTGGTGCCTTGATGAGGCTGCAGTGCAAACTCCGATGCGGCTTGTGGGGACGGGGGCAGGTTTCGCTGTGTCTGCCGCAGTGGGGCGCTGCAATGCGGCTTGTGGGGACGGGGGCAGGTTTCGCTGTGTCTGCCGCAGTGGGGCGCTGCAATGCGGCTTGTGGGGACGGGGGCAGGTTTCGCTGTGTCTGCCGCAGTGGGGCGCTGCAATGCGGCTTGTGGGGACGGGGGCAGGTTTCGCTGTGTCTGCCGCAGTGGGGCGCTGCAATGCGGCTTGTGGGGACGGGGGCAGGTTTCGCTGTGTCTGCCGCAGTGGGGCGCTGCAATGCGGCTTGTGGGGACGGGGGCAGGTTTCGCTGTGTCTGCCGCAGTGGGGCGCTGCAATGCGGCTTGTGGGGACGGGGGCAGGTTTCGCTGTGTCTGCCGCAGTGGGGCGCTGCAATGCGGCTTGTGGGGACGGGGGCAGGTTTCGCTGTGTCTGCCGCAGTGGGGCGCTGCAATGCGGCTTGTGGGGACGGGGGCAGGTTTCGCTGTGTCTGCCGCAGTGGGGCGCTGCAATGCGGCTTGTGGGGACGGGGGCAGGTTTCGCTGTGTCTGCCGCAGTGGGGCGCTGCAATGCGGCTTGTGGGGACGGGGGCAGGTTTCGCTGTGTCTGCCGCAGTGGGGCGCTGCAATGCGGCTTGTGGGGACGGGGGCAGGTTTCGCTGTGTCTGCCGCAGTGGGGCGCTGCAATGCGGCTTGTGGGGACGGGGGCAGGTTTCGCTGTGTCTGCCGCAGTGGGGCGCTGCAATGCGGCTTGTGGGGACGGGGGCAGGTTTCGCTGTGTCTGCCGCAGTGGGGCGCTGCAATGCGGCTTGTGGGGACGGGGGCAGGTTTCGCTGTGTCTGCCGCAGTGGGGCGCTGCAATGCGGCTTGTGGGGACGGGGGCAGGTTTCGCTGTGTCTGCCGCAGTGGGGCGCTGCAATGCGGCTTGTGGGGACGGGGGCAGGTTTCGCTGTGTCTGCCGCAGTGGGGCGCTGCAATGCGGCTTGTGGGGACGGGGGCAGGTTTCGCTGTGTCTGCCGCAGTGGGGCGCTGCAATGCGGCTTGTGGGGACGGGGGCAGGTTTCGCTGTGTCTGCCGCAGTGGGGCGCTGCAATGCGGCTTGTGGGGACGGGGGCAGGTTTCGCTGTGTCTGCCGCAGTGGGGCGCTGCAATGCGGCTTGTGGGGACGGGGGCAGGTTTCGCTGTGTCTGCCGCAGTGGGGCGCTGCAATGCGGCTTGTGGGGACGGGGGCAGGTTTCGCTGTGTCTGCCGCAGTGGGGCGCTGCAATGCGGCTTGTGGGGACGGGGGCAGGTTTCGCTGTGTCTGCCGCAGTGGGGCGCTGCAATGCGGCTTGTGGGGACGGGGGCAGGTTTCGCTGTGTCTGCCGCAGTGGGGCGCTGCAATGCGGCTTGTGGGGACGGGGGCAGGTTTCGCTGTGTCTGCCGCAGTGGGGCGCTGCAATGCGGCTTGTGGGGACGGGGGCAGGTTTCGCTGTGTCTGCCGCAGTGGGGCGCTGCAATGCGGCTTGTGGGGACGGGGGCAGGTTTCGCTGTGTCTGCCGCAGTGGGGCGCTGCAATGCGGCTTGTGGGGACGGGGGCAGGTTTCGCTGTGTCTGCCGCAGTGGGGCGCTGCAATGCGGCTTGTGGGGACGGGGGCAGGTTTCGCTGTGTCTGCCGGCAGTGGGGCGCTGCAATGCGGCTTGTGGGGACGGGGGCAGGTTTCGCTGTGTCTGCCGCAGTGGGGCGCTGCAATGCGGCTTGTGGGGACGGGGGCAGGTTTCGCTGTGTCTGCCGCAGTGGGGCGCTGCAATGCGGCTTGTGGGGACGGGGGCAGGTTTCGCTGTGTCTGCCGCAGTGGGGCGCTGCAATGCGGCTTGTGGGGACGGGGGCAGGTTTCGCTGTGTCTGCCGCAGTGGGGCGCTGCAATGCGGCTTGTGGGGACGGGGGCAGGTTTCGCTGTGTCTGCCGCAGTGGGGCGCTGCAATGCGGCTTGTGGGGACGGGGGCAGGTTTCGCTGTGTCTGCCGCAGTGGGGCGCTGCAATGCGGCTTGTGGGGACGGGGGCAGGTTTCGCTGTGTCTGCCGCAGTGGGGCGCTGCAATGCGGCTTGTGGGGACGGGGGCAGGTTTCGCTGTGTCTGCCGCAGTGGGGCGCTGCAATGCGGCTTGTGGGGACGGGGGCAGGTTTCGCTGTGTCTGCCGCAGTGGGGCGCTGCAATGCGGCTTGTGGGGACGGGGGCAGGTTTCGCTGTGTCTGCCGCAGTGGGGCGCTGCAATGCGGCTTGTGGGGACGGGGGCAGGTTTCGCTGTGTCTGCCGCAGTGGGGCGCTGCAATGCGGCTTGTGGGGACGGGGGCAGGTTTCGCTGTGTCTGCCGCAGTGGGGCGCTGCAATGCGGCTTGTGGGGACGGGGGCAGGTTTCGCTGTGTCTGCCGCAGTGGGGCGCTGCAATGCGGCGTTTTCGCAGACGCTGAGCTCGAAACGTTTGAGCTCCTTAACATCTGAACTTCAGAAACTGCGGTCGGCGGCCATTGTTTTCCAGCTGGTTGTTTCGATGTCGCAAGCCTTGAAGGCGGCTTTATGGCACTCTTTGTAGCGCTTGAGGGTTCCTGCAGGTCTTTGTGCCTCACATATGAGGTCTGAGTGGAAGATTCGGTTTGATAACCGGCTCATATCATGGGCATCAGGACAGTTACATCGTAATTAAGAATCTAAATTAGTAAGATTTCTCTTTAAGTATAATTTACTGTTAGTTTATGATATCAGGAACTCGGTAATGCAAATAACAGAGCAAAAAAGATTCATTGTTTGGTTCAAAGGTAAACGTCTATTCGTTTACTATGGCAAAGTCTGTGTTCCGGACGTCATAGACCGGAAGTTAAATACACTGACTCAGAAAATCCCAATTTTTTGTTTCTCGAGTTCTCTATGCGATTTATGATATTTTACATGTTTGTAATGCTTAAAACATGTCAAATTCTTGAATTTGGACAGTATGCAGTGGCAGTATTTACGTCTGAAAGCACGTGGTGTGTTGGCGCGGACACGAACAGTGACGTTCGGAGAACACGTTTGTTTTCGCTGAAAATCACCACTAACCACAGGTTTGCATTGCGCATAGTTAATATCCGTTTTGTACCTAGATATTTTGCTTACTTCGTCTAGTTGTTGACTGTCACTGCTGCAAGAAGATTGATATATGCAGATCCTTTACCAACTACTCTTTCATCAAGTAACAAAATAGTGATCTATTTATCTTTAGTTTCTGAATTCACGGCGCATTTTTGAAAGAGGGGGGGGGGAGATGATATTGAGAGATAGACACGTTATACTATATAGAGGTTGCTGTGATATTCCTTCTTAGTGTATACTCCAAACAAAATTAACTCGTGATCTTCTTAAAGGTCAGTACAATCCCTAGTATGACTGCAGACTGAATAACGCCCATGGGTCCAGCATTTGCTTCATATTCATCCTTTGTCATCAGAGCCCTTCCTGCACCATTTCGAATGTCACCGACGATGCAGGAAGGAAATCCTTGAAGTAGCAGTTTGCCCATCACGTTAAATACTTTAATTTCGTTTGGGGCAGCGATCATAGGTGTCCTGATCGAAAATCTCGCACCAGTCGAGCTTTTTTCACCGTCCACTCTCACGCCCTTGCTCATACGGGTTTCGTTGCGCATCACCTTCCCACCGCTCCTTAGGCTGCTTCAAATGTTTTCAAGCCGGTGCCTGTTTTGGGAACACGTGTAGATTGCATGTCCGGCTTTGAGGCAAAGGTCGACAGACAGTTGCACTCATGAAAACCCGTCCGGCAGATAACTTATCTCTTGTTGAGGCTTTCACTGCCGAAAACATCTAATCATTGTCAATGTCTTGGGTTTGGATCGCGTGAAAGAGATGGGCAGGAGGTTATTGCTCGTAGGCGTGCCGGGCGTTGGTTGGACGGGACAGACTGAATGGGAAAAGGGTTAGACATGTGACTGCACGATATCCTCTTTCGTCTCACATCCCGTTATCCACGTCTCGCCAGACTGTGTGCCTTATCAGCCACCGATCCCTTCTTATTTTTCGCTCGACCTCCTTTTTTTCTTCCTTTGTTGACGTGGAGTTTGCGCATGGACGCGTTTTTGATAATCGATTTTAGCCGATGTCTGAAAAAACACGGACATATGTGATGCATTGTATCAGAGCTTGTTTAAATATTTACACAACCACGATTAGCGTCCGGATTTCGAGTACTTTACCCTGAAACATGGGATTGCCCCAAGGTGTTTCAGGGTCAATCCACGATGCTATTGACGGAGCGTGAGGTCACTGAAGAAAGCTAACACTGATAGTAATGTTTTGCGTTAGAGACTGATTCCACGATGAAATGTTTTAGCTGGGAACTTTGAATGCATTTCGCATGGACGTAGTGACGCTTAAGCAAAGCAACAACCATGTATGAAAGAACTGGAATTACTCAAACTGGCAGATTAAGGTATCCGACAAGCACGGTTAATCGCAAATGCCCTTAAGGGGTATCTATATTTTTTAAAAGATACGCATTTTCATAGCTGTGCATTTGTTTCAGCACAGCGAGAAATGTATAGCAGATACGGCCGCGGATTTGGCAGTGAAAGCCAATTTCGTGTTGAACGTCTTTACTTCGATCTTTAACATGTCCACCCCGCAGATGTCATGTTGTTTCACTGAGGGTGTGCTTGTCAGTTCACTAACAATCCATCAAAAATCAGATTTTCAAATGACCAGGAAAATATTGAAGATGAGGGCGAGGTCGAGGGTTATTTGTGTGATTCATTTATTATTGGCCACAGGGAAAAAAAGGTGTTACGGTAACTCGACGGACCCTTTTTTCTGCCGACCCTAATTTTTTTTCCCGATCTCCTGGGGAAAAAAGAGATAAAAATGGGGTGGACAATCTATGGTAATCAACGCATTGTGTGCTGTCATATCTTCCCTGCCTAATGACCACACGAGGAATCCACGATTTATTTATTTTTAATCCGATTTTTCAGTGAAAGAAAAAATAAAGTCATTTATGTTCAGCCTGGCCTCTTTTGTAAAAACGATTTTTTGTCTCACAAAGTTCAGGCCGACCCTCGTCAGTTGGTGTAGTAATGCCATACATCTCTCTTCAGTTTGAGTCTGTAGGTCTTTTTATCACTCCGCCTCCACCTCCAGAATTGGCCGTAATCATTGTAGCTGTGCTAAAATGGCCGATACGACCTCACAGCTGTGAGACACTAATCGCCGTTTGCAGCTAGTGTTTTATTACCGCAGCCAGGAGAACAACGATCACAGAATGGCAAGGAGGCACTTGCGACAGGGATGGGAGGCGCTGGGTCTTTAAAGCGAAACCTTCAAAGCATTTTACGAAATGACCCAAAACTATCGTTTTGGTGTTCTGCTTGTTGACTCACATGCGAAGCAAAAGTGAGTCTATGTACTGAGCCGTGTCGTCCGTCCGTCCGGGCGGGCGTCCGTAAAAAACTTAAACGTTGGATTTTTCTCGGAGACTATTAAGTCTATCAACACCAACTGTGGCATGATGGTGTATGATGACAAGGCCTCAAAAACATACATAGTGACTCAAGGTCACAGGAGCCATAAATGTGGTCTCAAAAACAGTCATTTTTCACATTTTTCCAATTTTCTCCCACGTTATTGAGAATGGCGACCTTAGCTACAAGTGGTATATAGGTCAAAGCAAGCCCTATCTTTTGATACCAGTTTGGTTGACCTTGCTTCAAGGTCAAGGTCACAGGAGCTCTTCAAAGTTGGATTGTATACATATTTTGAAGTGACCTTGACCCTGAACTATGGAAGATAACTGTTTCAAACTTAATTATTATGTGGGGCACATGTTATACTTTCATCATGAGACACATTTGGTCACATATCATCAAGGTCAAGGTCACTTTGACCCTAATGAAATGTGACCAAAATGGGGTAGTGAACCACTAAAAGTGACTATATCTCATGGTAGAAAGTGCCAATAAGCACCATTGTGCTTCCTATGTCTTGAATTAACAGCTTTGTGTTGCATGACCTTGGATGACCTTGACCTTGGGTCAAGGTCACATGTATTTTGGTAGGAAAAATGTGTAAAGCATTTCTTTGTGTATGATGTCATTGGTATGTTTAGTTGTTTGACCTTGACCTTGAAGGTCACCTGAAGGTCAAGGTCATATAAAGGTCAAGGTCAAGCATGTGAGTCGTATGGGCTTTGCCCTTCTTGTGTTTACATGTGCAGTTATTGGTTTCGGATATAGCATTCCATCCCTCATATAAGGGTCTCAAGCGGATCACTGTTGACAAGTGCAGGACCGTAGACAATCGGACTTCTCCAAATAGGTCGACAGACAGGTGACTCCATCATCTGGGTGCCATCAAATGGCGGTGTTGTCTGCTTCTGTTAATTGGAAGTATGAGGTTAGTAGGAAAGCGGAAATGTTAACGAATGCAGGGAATACAGTAAATTGTAGCTTGGGACTACCTATAAAAAGGGGGGGGGGGGGGGGGCTCGGGGGTCGGCAGGCTACTCGACGCGTCAAGATAATTTAGTACATCCTAACCTATAACGACTTGAAGGGTAGAATCAATGTTGACCAAAGGCGGGAAGCACACATAAATGGGATAAAAGCGTGGAACAAGGAAGTGGGCGGAGGAACGGAACCATAAACAAAATTAAGGTGCTGGAAGCTTACGATCGAGAATAAAGTGCTGTCGATAGCAATGTTTGCGACGATTCTGCCTGGCAGTGTCTGGATCTGGTGCAGACCTCTGGCCTTTACAGCGCTCCAAGAGTGCGAGACCCCCAGTCAGCTGAAGAAAATTACCTGTCACCGACTTCCTCTTTCTTTCAATGCCCCTCTTTTTGTCCCTCATTCTAGCCTCTGCTGTCAACGTTTACAAAGTGCATAGCAACACCTGATACAAGAAACCCATACTTCTAGCTCGAAGGTTCAAAGTGATCCCAAACCAGGGGTAAAACCTCGTGTGATTTCATATGCGGACGTGAGTCATTTAAAGACTGACGTGTTCGGATATTTCAAGACCATCACCGTCTCTTTGCCACACAAGTCTTCAAAAAAGGGTAGAAAAGGGCGAAGGTGTCAGGAGATTTAGTTAGTGTGTTTGTATTTCCTCTTTTAGTGCAAGGAGGTCGTTACCTTGTTTACACTCGCGTATTGTGGTTTTGCTTCACGATCCAGCATCGCAACCTTGACATTGCACCGAGACGGGCAATGGTGGCGGCGCAGGTGCTGAAGGCTGCAAGATGTCAATATCCCGCCCTCTGACCCCAGGGAGCCGCTGGCAGCTTTGCTTCTTTTGACGCTCACTTCAAAAGTGATGGACGAGATGCAGCCGCTTCTGTCAATTGATCAAGATGTTGGGCATGTGGACGTCGGTAATGATTGATTAATTTGAAGAGCGCCGTAGTCGAGCGGTTTGTCGAAATGCTCTATGTGTTGATATTAGGTTTAGTAGGGGGCAGAGCCCTGCAGCGCCTGGCGGTATTAGGTGGTGATGCCTAGACCCTTGAAGTAACAACTCATGCGTTTCGGTTGTTGGTTTGGGGTAGGCTATCGAATGCGAACTAATTTTTCTCCCTACTTGCTGAATTGGAGAAACCGCAGGCGTTATTTTCTCTGTAAAGCGGGTAGGCATTCGATGTTAGGAAAAAGTGCACTTCAGACTGTTTTGAACGCCCTACATCCGACAGACCTTTGTGAATGATGAAAACGGTAGCCATATTCATTGGGAAACTTTTATGCAAACGGGACGAGCACCACGCTGCACGCGCTCTCTGCAAATGACTGATTTTTGACTCACATGCGAAGCAAAAGTGAGTCTATGTACTGAGCCGTGTCGTCCGTCCGTCCGGGCGTCCGTCCGGGCGTCCGTCTGGGCGTCCGTCCGGGCGTCCGTCCGGGCGTCCGTCCGTAAAAAACTTAAACGTTGGATTTTTCTCGGAGACTATTAAGTCTATCAACACCAAATGTGGCATGATGGTGTATGATGACAAGGCCTCAAAAAACATACATAGTGACTTGACCTTGCTTCAAGGTCAAGGTCACAGGAGCCATAAATGTGGTCTCAAAAACAGTCATTTTTCACATTTTCCCAATTTTCTCCCACGTTATTGAGAATGGCGACCTTAGCTACAAGTGGTATATAGGTCAAAGCAAGCCCTATCTTTTGATACCAGTTTGGTTGACCTTGCTTCAAGGTCAAGGTCACAGGAGCTCTTCAAAGTTGGATTGTATACATATTTTGAAGTGACCTTGACCCTGAACTATGGAAGATAACTGTTTCAAACTTAATAATTATGTGGGGCACATGTTATACTTTCATCATGAGACACATTTGGTCACATATCATCAAGGTCAAGGTCACTTTGACCCTTATGAAATGTGACCAAAATGGGGTAGTGAACCACTAAAAGTGACTATATCTCATGGTAGAAAGTGCCAATAAGCACCATTGTGCTTCCTATGTCTTGAATTAACAGCTTTGTGTTGCATGACCTTGGATGACCTTGACCTTGGGTCAAGGTCACATGTATTTTGGTAGGAAAAATGTGTAAAGCATTTCTTTGTGTATGATGTCATTGGTAGGTTTAGTTGTTTGACCTTGACCTTGAAGGTCACCTGAAGGTCAAGGTCATATAAAGGTCAAGGTCAAGCATGTGAGTCGTATGGGCTTTGCCCTTCTTGTTGTAAATATTAGTTACGAGCCAAGGTGTTAAGGTGCATATTGTATAGTATATTCAAAAGTGTGTGTGTGTGTGTATATTTGTGTGTGTATTTTCGCGTGCGTGCGTGCGCGTGCATGCGTGCGTATGTGTGAGGGAGTGTTCTGATTTTGATTTTATTTGATCAAATATGATCTGATTAGATAGTTTTTCTATAAGGCATTTATTGTGGTAGTCGTGAGTTGGAAGAAGCTGCACCTTTAATCGTTTTAATTCCTTGTGCTTCCTGCTTTAGATATGATTAGTTTTCCAAACCACCCAGGTAGCCTCCGATTCGAATACTATTCAGAAAATAAACAACGACAATGCCGCATACTAGTTTAGAGAAAGTAAAGGAACAAGAACGAATATGCACGCACGGTGCTTCCATGTCTCATAATGAGAAATGTACACTCATGGGGTGTCACAAGCTGTAATCAACACTGCTAGAACGCTTCAGAACCTTTTTCTTCGTCTTCAGGCTGCATGACCTCCGGACTTGCAAAAACAGTTTTAGTAAGATTTTCCGACTTGAGGCAGCCAAGGATTCTCTTTTAAGCACGAGGGAAATTCATCGCATATGCTCGTGACTGACATTGACGCATTTACGCGCATGTTCAAGTCGTCCGGGTCCAATTGAAACCATCTGCTTAGTTTAGCTTTGAATGAAGACAGACCAGCTCGAGATGCTCCAGCACCCCACTTTTCCTCTTGACAGTGCCTCTGCAGACGCACGTGCCGCAGTGCCGTGCCTATCAGCGTGTTTGGGTCAGAAGGTCGCTCCGCGCTTTTTGTTTGCTTTCTCTTTTGGAGGGCGCTGGTGTCTTTTGGCTCATGACTTGACTCGTTAGCGTCTTTTGTCTACCTCCCACCTGCAGTCTTCTGGCTGTCTTATCGAAGGGAAATCTGTTTGGATGTACCTTTTTTGTTCTTTATTGTAGCGTTGGCACTGGTGGAAGGCCGGTGTGGTATCCGTGTGTTTGGTTTTAACAAAAAAGTTTGTCTGTGAAAGGGAAGAACAGATAAAATAATCAGTACGTGCATGATTATGTGGAACTGACTTCGAAAACAAGAAATAAATCTTAATTAAGTACACCGAACACTTGTAGGCGCACCCCCAAATAAATATCGATGTACGAAAAAAGTAAGTTTGGCGGAAAGGTGGGGAAGTGAGAAGTCAACGGAATCAAATCTTCTTCTCTGCGTGAAAATCGTAAATTCCTTTTGTTTCTTTAGCGTTCTCGTTAGCGTGGTGTGGAATGATGCCATGCGCGAGAGCCGTTCGAAGTCGTGGCCTTATGTGTAAAAATGGCTACCAGGAACGCTTGAGGTTTTATTCTGTCATCTTTTTCACGTCTGTATCCTAATCGACTCTGACAGGCCGCAAGTAGCGGCCGACAGCGGAAGGGAGTATGAGCAAGAAAGTTGTCAAATGTTATGAACATTTCATCTAAGCATGATTTTTTTCAGACTTTATTTTCGACGATATTTGTCCAAAATGTTTCTAGCACACAATCAGTCTTTTAAAGAGGGGAGGAAAAATAAATTGAAGATCGATAGCCTATGAAGAGATTCATATGAAATTGAGCAGTCATGAGTAGTATGTGTCTCTGGTTGAGAATTTCAAAAGACAAATACAGAAATAGTATAAATTCCGTTTAAGAGCCCCATGGCACCCTGTGTACAGTGTTTCAGAAATTTATTTAAAAAATAGTTGTAAGCTTAGTTTTAAATTACAGCGCATAGTTTAGATGCGAGGTGTTTAATAATTGGCATATCTAAGTCATCGCTAATTATCCTTCAGAACGCATCATTTCACGATTAGTTCTTGGTCTGGTGGATGTTCATAATGCACTGAGTTATTTTCATGACATCACTAGGTTTCCAACTAATTATCATCCTTGTCTTGTTAACTCGGTTTTACTGCAGTGGTTTAATGACTGCAGTGCTTCTCTTACGAGATTCAAATGACTGGGGTTTGCATTTATCTGTTTGCCCCATCTTAGCGTTCATGTATATCCTCCTCCTCCTTTTTATCTTTCCTCCACAGTTTATGCTTTATACTTCTCAAGCCTCTATGAATTTTAGTTCATGTCTAATATGTACAACCTCACTATGATTATTGCAACTAGCTGGATATTTCTCATTTCAGACACCTTTCCTGCCCTAAGAATACTCGTCTTGTGTGTTTCAGTGGATACGCGTCATTTTCTGTCCTCTTCATTGCTCCAAAATCATTATTAATTGTTAGTGGTGTAGTGCTACATTTGAAGGGTTTTCATATCCTGTGCTACGTGAATATCACCATGTGATCCAGCCTTACTTGTACTCCGATAGATGCGTACTATTATCGGGGTCATGTTGTCGTACCCGAACTGATTGCGTTTTTCTGTGCGTCCTTGGATGCATATTATTCCGTCCTAAATGTGAACTTAATTACGTGTAGCAATGGAATAGTTTTCATGCCTGCTTGCTCGTGCTTCTCTGAATATACGTCGTTCTTGTTTTCATCTGCATTGCTATCCACATGTTTCTGTAGATCGTGGGAGTTTGTTCCATTCTGAGATTTCTGTCATTTTTTGTCTTTGCAGTGGATGTACATCATCCCCGTGGTCATCATCATGATGATGGCCACCTCCCAAGATCAGCAAGGTGGTGGTGGCCGGTGAGGAATGGATCCAGCCAGTCACTCCCCATTTCCTGATCCCAGCCAGTTTCTCTCACTGTTGCACCACTGCCAGAATGTTTTCTTCTTTTTTTTCTTTTTTGAAACACACCCGTTGATACATGGTCCTTCTTTGATACTTTCATACCAGGTCTGGGGTTCCTCCTTTCCCAGCTAAATCCAACCACTCCACGTCACCTTGCGATTTCACGTGGTGTTCCATGTGGTGCTCCTCATTGATAGGTTGTCAAGAAAATCTAATTGTAGAAATTGACCAAAATGACTCATGGTTCAGTAGATAGTTTGTAGAATATTATTGAGTTCAGTAAAATTGGCTAGAGAGAGGACACCATACAATGACAGCTTTATATTTTCTGATGTCTCAAGTTTTTACATACAAATATCAGATGTTATCATAGTCGACGCAGCATTTGGTTGCACACTTCGGGAAGGCTTTAAGCAGAAGTTTGTTGTTGTTGTTGTCTTTTTGCATTTTGAACACATGAAATCGACCACTACCTGTGTAATGTGATGGGGAAAACGCATGGTAGACGTGCAGTAGTAACGTGTGAAGAAGTTATGCAAGTAGTGGCATCCTTTTGCAGTAGACAGGAATAGCATATACGTGCTGTAAATGTTTGTCGTGAATAAGAGACGGGGACTATTTTGAGAGAGAGAGAGAGAGAGAGAGAGAGAGAGAGAGAGAGAGAGAGAGAGAGAGAGAATGTTTACTGTATTTTTGTGTTGTGTTGTGCATGCTGTGTTAGGTTCAGCAGTTTATTTCATGCATGTGAATATTTGATTATGGAAGGAACAATTTTGACATTGACACTGTCAGTCTTATATGCTGCACTATAGAGCAAGGATGATGTAGGACGTGTATCGTTGATCATTCCTTGATGTGTTATTCAAGAATGTTTTTCCTTTTCAGAGTTTGATTATTTGCATGTAAGTTAAAAAATGAATAACTTTATTTCAAACCAGACAGTTACAAACTGTTCCTCTCCTTAACGAAAAAGGTTTATGTGTGATGCATGTGTATGCACGCATGTGCGCGTACATGCACGTTAGCTTTCGTGCATGGTTGCGCCTACGTGCCTGCACGTAGATGTGCGCCTATGTTCCCGAAGAGTGAATTGAGTGGGGAAGTGAAAGTGTGAAGTTGACGCCATGAAACCCGACCCAATTTTCACCTAGAGTTTGCCGTGGAGATTCAGGCGTTGTCATGGCAATGGCATTCAGCCGCAGTGACTCTCCAGCGACTTTTGTCTAATGGACACCCTGGCCCTGCCTCCTATTCCTGCTGGTGACAAATTAGGTCGCAGTTATCTGCCCCTGTCGTTTGCACTCACGCCGGAAGGCACTGTGATTTGTTCCCATCATGCACTTCACCGCAAAGCTCGCTGGCTGTTCCGAATGAGGAGTTGTGAGGCAACCGTTATAGCTATATTCTGACTGATGAGTGACATGAAAACGAATGAAATGAAAACGAAACTCACCGTATGTCAAAATAGATTGTCAAAGTTTGGACGTCATGGCATGGCTTTTCTTGTATGAATCATATTAATTTTAATTGTAAATGGGGGTTTTTCTTGAGTGATCTAGAATAAGCAGGAGTACATTCTTTGTGACAATTCCTGCGCTCTCACTCTTGGACATCTGATTATCCTACCCTGCATAGGATGCCTCTGTGACTGATCCATCGCTTCCTATTGCCACTGATCCCCCACTGGATGTCATTCCATGTCACTTCCTGTTTACTTCATCGGGGATCTGACCTTTCTGTAGTGGAGACGGCTGTTGCACGGAGAGCTCAAAATATTGTCTGTAGTGCAGCTGGGGACAATAGCGCGATACTGCGTAGTCTAAGTTGCCTTGTTGTGCTGTGACATTTTGATCATAAGACATGGTGGAAAACATCAGCTTGTTAGACGGATGACGTCTGTGATAGTGGCTAATGTAGTGATGTCCTTTATAACTCGGTACATGAGATTGAGCGTTTTCATCCTGAGCCGTTTGAAGTCATCAAAAGACCAGGGCTTATCAATTCTGCAATTGAAGACTTTTTGCTTTGTTGGGTTGGGTACCTACGAACTCTGCACGTGATAAAATAACCGTTTACGTTCTAATCACTTTGAATGTTATTCAGGGAGACTTGTAATATGGTAATATTGCTGTTAGTAGGTCTGCAGAGTGAAGGCCAATGAAAGACGGAAGTCTGTAGAAAGAGAGCGCCATGGCCACTTGGCCAGGCCTTCACGTGCCGACGACGTGAGACAGCCAGATGGGTCGAGATGAGGGGAGTATCTGATGACGCAGATTTGCGTTTTTTGTTCCACACTTATACATTCTTTCAAGATGTCACCAACCCTTTATCATCTAACTCGTCCTCTTTTTGCTCCATCCCCAGCACGCTCACCCAGTTTTATCAACCCACTTTTCCCAGGTCGTACTTTACGTATTTCCTTTTAATCTTTTTTTTAATGCCGTCATCCCTTCTCTCCAAGCAGGGGTTTCACAATGAAACAGGCACTTGTCATGCGACTGACGTCATTTCCTTTTTGACGCATTTGAGATGTCATTCACTTCCCTTTTTAAACTCTACCCCTCGTCCCATCTCTCCCACTCACTGTCGCCTGCTACTGTCCATCTCCGAACTTTGTATTTCCGTTAAGGAGCACTTGTTTGGATATTGATGTTTGCTGTCAAAATTGGTTGCCTGCAAGGGCTGCCTCAACCCAAAAACTTGTGATGAGTTCTTCCCTCAGATACGACTTGTTGACACAGAAAAGATGTTGGGATTTAGATTGTTTCATTGTGGTAACTTTTGAAGGATAATAAAAAAACCGGCCTAACCTTATAGTTTAAAGAAGAAAGACTGTGGTTTTGGCTCTAAGAATTAGCGAAGAGATTTGTGGAAGATTTGTGCGAGTGTGTGTGGGTTATTTCTTTCTTAAAATTTGCTGGATCAATACTAAAGGGCTCTTGAACACGTTGGTGCGAGGCTTTTCCTTCCTGTTTCTTGAATAAATGTCAGTACAGATTGTGAAACCTTGTTTGTTGTGTGTCACGAAGAATGTGAAGCATTTAATACAGGAACGGTGCAGACATTATGAGATATACGTGTTCATTTGTTTGCTTGTTTGTTTTATTGCTGCTAATGTGTATGGTAGCAAGCACATGAACAAACTACTGCGGATAAATTTTAAAAGAAAAGAAAGAAACCCATCATTATATATCATGTGTCGCAAGCGTAAATGGAAAAAAAAGATGCAAGGGTCACTTCCAACATCCTTCTCTGTACGTATGAGCGTTCACCGGTGACAACCAACAGGAAATGTCGCCCTAAAAAACCTTCCTGGTATGCACAAATGCTCTTTGTCCTGAAAATACATTGTGACAGTAACATAGCCCAGGTCAATAGAATCTATGTCTATGGTACTCACAGGTAACTTATCTATCTCTATATATATATTCGCTGTCTGTGTGTGTGTGTGTGTCTGTGTGTGTGACACTCATACGTTTCCACAGTTTTATTCCGATCGACTTGAAACTTGGTATGGGGTTAGGTGTGGACCCGGGTCAGGTCAACGTGGGGTTAAAAAAATGGTGTTGCCATGGTAACTGGAAGTGGGCACAAACAAGATGGCCGCCGAAAACTCAAAGTGCTCCGATTTGACCGAAATTTGGTGTGTGGGTAGGTAAAGTCAGATCATGAAGATCTGTGGGAAAAAAATTTGGTTGTCATGGTTACGTGACAAGAAAACAAGATGGCGGCTGAAGAAACAATGGACGACTGTGTCGAAGGCGGCGAAGCCGCCTGAGACACAGGAGTTCCCATCGACTTAAAACTTGGAATGGGGTTAGTTAGATGTGGACCGGGGTCAGGTCAGCATGGGGTTTAAAAAAATGGCGTTGCCATAGTAACCGGAAGTGGGCACAAACAAGATGGCCGCCGAAATCTCAAAGTGCTCCGATTTGACCGAAATTTGGTGTGTGGGTAGGTAAAGTCAGATCATGAAGATCTGTGAAAAAAAAATTTGGTTGTCATGGTTACGTGACAAGAAAAACAAGATGGCGGCTGAAGAAACAATGGACGACTGTGTCGAAGGCGGCAAAGCCGCCTGAGACACAGGAGTTCCCATCGACTTAAAACTTGGTATGGGGTTAGTTAGATGTGGACCGGGGTCAGGTCAACATGGGGTAAAAAAAATGGTGTTGCCATGGTAACCGGAAGTGGGCACAAACAAGATGGCCGCCGAAAACTCAAAGTGCTCCGATTTGACCGAAATTTGGTGTGTGGGTAGGTCAAGTCAAATGATGAAGATCTGTGAACTAAATTTATGGTTATCATGGTTACGTAACGAGAAAAACAAAGTGGCGACTGAAGAATTTGGACGACTGTGTCGAAGGCGGCGAAGGCGGAGAAAAACAAAATAGCATCTGAATAATTTGGCTTTGTATGTGGCTTTGGCGCTTTGCAAAGTGCCTGGCCGCGAAGCGGCTAGTACATCATATTTTGACAGAAGACTTCGCTTTGTCATGATGGTGATTCGGGGGATACTCTGAGGCTTACTTCAGTTTCGGGAATACTGCTGCGGGATCTTAAGAAGACTTGGTTTCACGCAACTGTGATCCAGGTCATGCAACAGCTACCCCGTTAATCGATCCAAGGTGTTGGTTACGTTTCCACAACTGCATGTGTATGAAGTAGCCTTCGAAACCCCAAGGACTTTGGACCACGACTGTAATGTTGCCGTCTCAGTATTCGATCCTTGGACAGGATGGATACCCTGGTGAAAAGGAACGAACTGGATTTGTATCTCCGGACCGACTTGCAACAAGCACTTCAATCTTTGACGATCCTCATGTGTGAATGTGATTCCGTATTGGCTTCATCAGCCGCTACTGACACGCTGGGAGAGGAGGATCCTTGCGGAACAGCCGGCAGAAGCATCCCCGAACGAAGTTTTTCAACGTCAGTAACTGAACTAGGAGCAAGGGTGGCGTGCCTTTTCCTCCTTGCATTTTGTCCCTTCTTGTGTGACCCTTTTGCTCGGTTCCGGTGGTTGGAAGAATTAATTACACATAAGATTAACTTCACCAAGTTTTGTGAAAAAGCGACGGACATAAATTGCTATAATTAATACAAAAAGGAATGATTTGGCCACTTTAAAATATTGTGAAGACAATTTTAAAAGTTGGCGCAGTCCTTCATTTTGATAGACTGGTGAGGATAATACAGAAATCTGCCCCTCCTATTGTAAATATCATCTTAATACTAGCAACAAACAAAATATTCATCAAGCTAAGTGTCTAAATTATGAAATAGAGTTTGATTCCTTTAGGCAAGTCCTTCAATAAACATATAGAATAGAAGAAAAAAATTGCTTGTAGAAATGGAATATTGGAAAAATTATAGAACAGGTGGTCGCCGGTCTTACCAGTATAAATAAAGACACTATTATATACAACACTGACAAAAAAAGGCCCTTCAACCAACGCATCCTGACCCGGTCCCCCCCTCACCCCGTCTCCCACTCCCCGCCCCCACTTGCCCGCCCCCTCTTGCCCGTCCGCCTCCCCCCCCCCCCCCCCCTCCCCCTTACCTTTCCCATTCCAGATCTCATCTCTCTCCATCCTCCATGATATCTACCTTTTTTTCTTTTTTTTGGCTGCTGCTGCGCCATTCCCTTCTGAATAAAGAAATTTTAAAAAAGAAAAGAAAAGAAAGGATAATACAGATGATTCTAGAACTAAATTCCATTTTGCGCAAAAGATTTATACTACATCTTTGCATTGATGTTACATGCTGACCTTTTGTCGAATAAATTATTGTCAGTAATTCAAGACATGAATATAAAGTGGGCGAACCTTACGGAATAGTTTTTTTTTTTTTGCTCTACCATGTTTCAACGAATACAGCACTTTCTTCAACATCTGCTTTACAAAGTATGTTTTGGAAGCATTTAGAAATGCATTTAACTGTAAACAAAGTGTTAGCTACTGTTAAAACTCTTCTTGGTTTAGCCAGTGTTTCATTCAGGAGAATTTGTTCGCATCTTCGCTTGAAATTTTCACGTATTGCTTCAGGTGCGGAAGTTAAACATATTTTCCCAAAGACATTCCATGTGGAACTTGAATAAATCAATGCTTCTTTTTTTAAAGATACACTGAAAATCAGTTTATCCATTAGTTTCAACGCATGGTTTACTGAGTTTCCAGAGGGAAAATAGTGAGTTTTGCTGTTGTGAAACTCTTCAAATGAAAATAGTATGTGGGTATATTCACACGTACGCGTACGACACAAACACGTGCGCCCACACACACGCACACACACACACACCACACATACGCACGCAAACACACACACACACACACGCACACGCACTCACTCGCTCACTCACATGCACACTCACACACACACACAAACGCACGCATACATGCACTCAGAACCGCACGCACTCACGCACAAAATCCATTCATTCACGTATACTCTCCAAAGCAAGTCTTTTCCATTTTGTCTACATGAAGTATGCTCGTTTACATTAAAAAAAACAATGGGAAATCGGTGTTGTGTGCTTTAGATTATTTTGTTAACTTTTGGTGGAAGATTACAACTGGCAAAGATCAATGTAAAAAAAAGTATACATTTGCAGCTGTCGTATTCACATCATAGAATTCGTCATGCTTATTTCTATCATATTTTGCTGTCACCGAGTCCGAGGAAAGAATACGTTGTTACAACAAGAGACGGAACAGTTTCCTCAAAACCTCTCACGAATCCAGCGTGTAAGTCACGTGAACCTTCATCCGTATTTCGCAACGGTACAAAAGATCTCGTCCTTGGCAGGCTTGAGCTCTATAGATCCGTGCTGCAGGGGGTTGGATAAGCCGGTATTGGGTCAGGCAGTTGCGTGTCTTCCACGGGCCGGGCAGACCACAGATGTCTAGGCCGGAAAGAAGCTGACAGGAAGGCAGGACGGACAAATGGCGGGAATGGCGAGAACGTGTCGCCCCAGCCCGGCCCTCCCCTCCATGACAGACGCCGCAGCACAAAATACGGCACGAAGACTGTGTCCCCGTGGCGCGAAGGATCCCAGTCGAGTTCCACGGCCTGCTGGTTCCAGGACTGAAGAAACGACATGGATTAAGACTAATGGACACGTCAGGCCTTGGAGTCGCCTTCTCGAGTCTTGTGACTCTTTGTCTTCTCCGTCCTCTCCATCAAGGTGTGTGAAGCACTTCACGATGCGGAAGAGGAGGGGTGGGGTGGGGGGAGGGAGGAAAGGAGGGGTGAGTAGTTACGAAACGGCTGATGGTTAAGAAATGAAGATAAAGTGGCGAACGCTATGATAGTATTTGTAGCGGCGAACACGCGATGCAATTATGCTTGTTGTGTTGGCAAGTGCTTGTTCTGTTCAGATAGAACGATGGGGTGATCAAGAGACGGACTGCCCCAATGACAATCAGCTAGGAAGCCAGCCAAGCATACACAAACAGATGGAAACAAAACCACAGGGCGTGGGTGGGAGGTCAAAGGGCGCTGTGTTTATTGAGAAAATAAAATGTCTGGACGAAGAACTTGTACCTCTCGCCGACGCCTTGTGGTCTTATAGTTATTGCCCTTGAAAGTCCCGCGGTACACTTCACAGATCACAGTGGGTATATAGATGGACGGGTGAAAGAATGAATGAATAGACTGACTGATACATGAACAGGTGGGTTTAAATAGAGACAGCATAGAGGAACTGAGGGAATGACAAGAACAAACCCTCAGTGGGCACGTGCACGCACACGCACAACTTCCGTGCACAGCGACATTTCGCAAGACTGCATCTGCGCATGGTTTGTCAACTTGCAATAAGATGGATGGAGACGGCTGAGGAGAAAGAGGGTTGGAGGGGACAACGTTGGGGTTCAGTGATGGAGTGTGGCGAAACTTTGGAAGCCGCGAGTGAACGCACTGAAAGCCCACAGGAAAGAAACTAATGGTCCTGGCAAGAGCACGCTACAAGGCCATCGGACAATGTCGGGACTTGAGACCAATGTCTAGGGCACAGTCAAGTTTAGGCCTGCATTTCAATGCGTTCCCCCGTTAGTATCGTCGTCGTCGACGTTGTCCTTTCGGCATCGTCACCGTCGTGGCAATGATGATAATCATGACAATCGTCCTCATCCTCATTGTTGCTGTCGTCATCATCGTATCGTGTTGTTGACATCGTCATCATCACCATCACCGTCGTTATCGTCATCGTCGTCATCATCATCATCATCATCATCATCATCATCACCATCATCATCATCATCATCACCATCATCATCATCATCATCGCCGCCGCAGAGGTCCCCTGGTCATCAACGTTGTCGTTTTCTTGGTCGAAAATAAAAAGGTGTGGACAGCAACCGACAGTGTATTCTTTCTTGAGCTAAGATGGCCCTGAAAAGGGCTGTTTACAGGTACGCGTTTTCTTGGTCGTCAGCGTTGCCATCTTTGTTGTTATTGTCGTTGTCATCGTCGTCGTCATCGTAAGTCCTTTGAGTTCTAGCCCTTCCTTGTGAGGTCTTTGCTGCAGACCCTGTGGAAGTTCTGTGCTTTTGCAGTCGTATTTCATTTCGTTGAATCTCCGTATAAAACCCCTTCGCCGCGCAGGAGCTCGGACCTTCAGTCATTCTTTCATAGACCTCACCTCAGCTGCATGAACTAATTTCTGTTGCCTTATGAATGGGGCAGGATACACACGTATAGAATCACGTGCACACAAAGACCGGGAAAATATAAGTACGGAAACATTGTTCGTCCATCATTAGGACAACAGTTCCAGGCGAGAATTACATGGCTAAACTGGTATGGGCTCACCGGGATGGCAGCGTGGATGCAGACGTTTAATTCCCCGATGTTCAGCGTGTGGAAAGTGAATTGATAGTAGCAACCCCTGCGGTCACTGAGTGAGACTTGACACCAAAGTCTACAAGTCATGTGACTGAGGGTATTTAGTGGGTCTTGCAGGCGCCTACATTTCAATCGTGTTCCAATCAATCCGAGTATGGTATAACATTGTTTTCTGGGAGAACGTACCACCTCTACAATCTAAAGTATAAATGAGAGGTGCTTGAATTGAAAAAAAAAGCACTTTAAGTGTACACTTTTAAAAATAACGATACCAATTAATTATCATGTGACTGAAGTAAGTAAGGATCTTAAAAGCAAGAGAGGTGATCATTTTAATGGTGGCATCAAACGTGTTCCCCCTGTGGGTTGGGGGTTTAAAGATTAGACCCACCATGTCTCCCAACACGAAGAGGCGAATAAATGGGGACATGGTGACTTGAATTGCGCTTATTTTTAACTATTCTAGTGATTTTTGTGCGTAATGGCCTTACATAGCGTACACAGACTAACAGGCCGTAATACTCCCTCCCTCCCTTCCTCCGTCCGTCCGTCCGTCCGTCCGTTCGTCCATCCATCCATCAAACGTGTGTGGGTGCGTTGCAGATACCAACGAGGCTTGAGCTTTTTTCAAATTCACGAAGCATTCTGCATGTCTATGCTGTCACTTGTGATTTTGCGCTGGAATGGCCTCTAGCAGCACCAGACTGTCGAGAAGCACTAAACCTCCCTGACCACTTTCTGAAAGGAGTGGATAGGAAAAACTGGTTCAAGGTCTTATACAATAAACGAAGCATTCTAGATCATGAGTGTAGGTCTAGACACCATAGAATGAAATAAAAGCTTGAGAGCTTGAGGATGAGATGGAGACAGCCTCTGAAGCAGAGTGCTCGATATCTCTCGATTAAAAGAAACTGAAGAACTTGTAAGTTAGATAGAAGCAGCTCAGAAAAGATCTCTAGTGCTGGAAAACTTGAAGAGTTGATGGAGACACTTAGAACCCGGGATATCTATTAAAAAATACAATCGGCCTCTACAAACTGAAGAATGGACGGAGCAAGCCTGAGGCAGAAGGCAAGACATTTCACGATAAAGTACAGACTCAAGGACTTAAAGAATCGATTAAGGCAGTTCTTAGATGGACGTAAAACAGCGCTAATTTTATCCCCAAAGACTCGAAGAATAAATGGAGAAGCAATGGGCGCTATATGGCAAAAAGCAGAAATCTAATAATTTAGCACCGGATAGCGATGTCGAGGGCGAAAGCTGGAAGGCGAGCACATGATTTAAGGGTGACCGCGACCTTGTGTGACCTGATGGATGACGTGTTCATGACGGAAGATCACTTCATTACCCCAAAATGTATTAAATAAATGGAGAAGTTGAAAGTAGAGCACCGGACACTAAATGGTTGAAAACACAAACAAGGGAACTTAAAATTGGATTGAGACGAGTTGAGGGCCACCCTGGGTGATCGTGACCTTGTGATTCGTGGCGAATGACGTGTTGATGGCGAAATATCACGGCGTTGCGTGCAGGCGTTTTGTCGGCGCTCTCCTGCCGCTTGTATTTCCATTCCACGTGACCTGCAGCAACCATGACCCCCCGACATTCACCACGAAACCATCTCATCGACATTCGATTCGTGTCTGCTCCACTGCACACTGGCCGTATAATTGAAGAATCGCTGTCTGGTTTTGCTTTTGGCCGCAAGGAAGTCAGTCCCGCTTATCAAAGATAATGACATCCTCAGCTCCTGGGTCCCTGTGAAATATGAATTTGTCGGACAATTTATCTGAATATGTTGCCCTCCAGCACAACATGGGACTGACGTCATCTAGCCTCATTTCGAGACATCGGCCAAGTACAGTGAGAGGAGTTAGGTATCGAGATTTGTTTAGATGTAGAACCCACAACCATTTGTTCATGGCAAATTATCTCGTTTTCCTGTGCTCTCCATCGACAGTCGTCTAGCTGGTCAGCTGAGCCTATATACCACATTCACAATAGCCGCATGATGACAACACTGCAAGGTCCGTAAACATTCCGCCTAAACTTAATAACCCATTCTCTCAAAACGTCATACCGATGAGTACCAGTCTTCAGTAGCCCATAACATTGTCGCTGTTTCTCCTGTTCTCAGGCTATTTACATCATTGGAAAGAAAAATGCCTCCACTTTGCCACCATATGCGCGGCTTATATTATTCCCTTGCTGAGTGCAGTGTATAGCTATTGAAGATGGCCGTCGTTGTCGCTTTGAAGCTGCGCGAGCAAGGCGACACAGAGCTGCTTCAACCACTGTCCAGACCGGTGTTCCTTGCCCCACCTGCAGCCGCCTGTGTGCCTCGGAGTTTGGACTTCGGAGCCACATGCGCATCCACAGAGGATGGCACAGCACATCGTCTTCCTCGACACCCGAGGGACAACCAAGAAGAGGCAGTGTATACATTTCTCTACTATCACATTTGTCTCGTCGTGTGGTGGATGCTGACATATTCCATGCTGCCCATCCACGCACCCACCCCTGTTTCAACGAACTCAAGAATATTTATGGAGAGACGTGGCTGAGTGAATTGTTTTGCAAGCCGATATTGTATCATGTTTTTTGTGTTTTTGGTCTTGTTTAGTAAGGCACTGCTATTTAAAAAGGGCATGTCTTGGTAAGCATTCGCTATGCTTGCGATCACGCGCATGCGCACGCAACTGTTTGTATGTGGGTGCATAGATTTTCATAAACCTGGAATGTTGTAGAAAGGTTTCTTGTTTTGGGAAGGTGTTTTGAGAGTAAATAGATGTTGATATGAATACATTGCGACATCATGATTTGAACACAAATCATTATCACTTAAATGCAGCGTATTAAATATTGTGTTTCATGTTGGATTGTGTCGCAATGTCTGCAAATTCGGAATAAAATGTCGATGTTTAGATGGTTATAATTTCCCTTAAACTACATAGACCACACGAGGGAAAGCGACAGTCTGCAAAAGCAGTGGAGCTTCCGTTGGTGGCTATCACCTCCCTCCACACTCACACACACACTTTTCAATCTTTGAATCTTTCGGCTCCCGTGTCTAGGGGTTTTGCTTGTGGAAAAGGGCGATATCTAATTCACTCTCTCTCGATCCACACTTATAACACAACCGCAATTTACATTCAAGATGATTGAATTTAATAAGACTTAATGATGGCAGAATCACAGTCAATGTAATAAGAATAAAAAATCAATTCTGTCAGTCGACTCTCTGTGACTGAAAAGGTAGAGGGTTATTCCACTCACCCGAAACCAAAATTGACTCAAGTTACTCACAAGTTTAAGCAGATGAGCGAAAACTGTTCTCGGATCTCCATCAAAGACAACTTCTGCCCAAAAACGATATCC
>JAWQFJ010008574.1:30000-52500 GCA_034096865.1 Theodoxus fluviatilis | reverse complement strand
ATAACATTGGTGATTAAGAACTCTACGTATTAACCAGCGTCGAGGCATTAATGGGTTTCTGGAATAGGTAGAGGCCAGATAAACCGCTGTTTTATGGAGTGATGTAGTCAGTAAGCACCACCTATTACAAGTCGATGGGGTAAGGAATTTTTCTGATCTGCCAATAACATCTCCCAACAGTGTCTAACGGAACTTTTACTTCCTTGTAAACGCTAGAAGGAACACCAAGGGTATTACTGAGACTATAGGCGTGTTCACGAGGCGCAGCACTGTGCAGCGCTGCACAGCGCTTGCGCCGTGAAACGGCTTGTTCAGGACGCGTAGCGCTGCAAAGCGCTGCATGTGATTCGGCGCTTTGCAGCGCTGCGCGTCCTGATCAAGCCGTTTCACGGCGCAAGCGCTGTGCATTGCTGCGCCTCGTGAACAAGGCTTATATTGACTCCGAATGGAAAGTGTGGATGGCAGTGCGAGGGGGTATCGGCGGTGCAAAAGTTTAAAATGAGACAGAAGTCCGCTTTTTCGCCCTTTCCAACAACTCCGGCAGTAAAAGGACAGAATCAGACGGAAAATATATAGATATTCTGTCAGTTACCTGAAGTAAAGGAAGTGAAGTATCCACGTCTGACAAATATTACTAGGCACCGCTTGACGACGACGACGGCGGCGGCGGCTGCGACAAAGAAGAAGGAGGAGGAGCAGGAGGTGGAGGAGGAGCAGAAGGAGGAGGAGCATAAGCAGAAGGAGGAAAAGAAGCAGAAGGAGAAGAAGGAGGAGGATGGGGAGGGGAAGAACGAGGAGGAGGGGGGGGGGGAGGGGGAGGGAAGGAGGAGGAAGAAGTTGAGGAATAAAAATTGACCACCGCAACCGCACCACAGGTTCTGTTTGCTAATTTTCAATAAATAAATAAATGTATATGTCAGTTTAATGTATCTGGCACTCATGCATTTCACACACACACAAAATCATTAGCAACTCGTGTACATTCTGTAATTGTAGACAAAACACAAATGTCTCAATTTTTATTAATGTGTTATTTGCAACACTCCAACACGCAGTCTGCAGAAACAGGACAGTAAGGGAATCTTCATTCAGTACCCGGTTTCAAGTGTGTATACATGTCTAGAGAAAGTGGCTCTCCAACACTTACATTTTGTGTTTCGCTCGTGTTACAGCGTATCAATGTTTTGCCTGAGTATAAATGGACGCCCCTCTTCCATTCTACAATCCCCTGTCACAGCCCACGTCCACACCACGACAAAAACGAAAAGGGATGTATATACATGAACAGGACACGGAGAAACTTAGGGAATTCATAACTTAAAAAATGAAAGCGGGTCGGTCAAACACAATATTTTCCAAACGGGAAGGCGTTGACCGAATTTCATGCGAAAGAGAGTATCACGCTTCTGCAGCCGAGTATGACAGTTTGTGTATGTTTGAACGCGGTTGTGGACCTATAACGTCATTTCTCTTTGTACAACAAAACCTTTGAGGTTTTTAAATAAGAAAGATGGGGTAGGGTTGTTTTTATTTTTCAAATCTGATTTATAAACAACATATAGAACAGAAACTGTTTCTCTAAGGATGTGATATCAACGTTATCAGTGCAGAGTAAGGAATTCGTGTTTTCCACTGCTCTTCAGAGAAGTTAATTTTGTGGGTTCTAATTAACTACATCAGACCGCACTGACGCGTAGCAGAATCAAAATGTTTTTGTATGAGCATGCTCTACGTTTTATTAATGTTTTGTATTATATATTGATTACACACGCACATACACACACACGCAAACAAACGTTCTCTCTCTCTCTCTCTCTCTCTCTCTCTCACACACACACACACACACAAGCAAGCAGACACATGATCTAAACATATGATCTTACACGAAACCCTTGCCCTTTGCTTCAAAAGGAGATGTCGGTTGACAGCTATGAGTCTTGCGAGTGAACCTGATTGGAATGTGCAAATCTGTCCACTCTGGCGTAACTGTCGTCTTGGGACTTTGGGTCCAAGTCATCCGACCCATCCCAGCCTTTCCAGCCAAGAACAATTTCGCCTCAACCCGTGATAAACTGCCAGATTGCATGAGAGCGCGAAATGGACCTGTGTTTCCACAGGAAGCTGGGAGTGGGTTTGAGGGAGCTACGGGATGGGACTGCTGGCTCCAAATCTGTTAGTGCTGATATTAACACCTCGGGGACTACCAAAGTGCCGCGTTTCTGCTGTCGGGAAAAGAGTGAAAAGTTGGGCGACCATCCCTAACACAGGCCAACGCGGACTGCAGTCATTACGTCTTCCGATGCATCTTCTTCGCCGTCGGACATTAGGCTGCCTTTAGCGCTGCCGGCTTAGAGGACGTTACTCTTCTTCTTCTTCTTCTTCTTCTTCTTCTTCTTCTTCTTCTCGATCGCCGATCACACTTGGAGTCCAGATCTTGAAATGTAATCAGTGGTCCTCTGCAGCGCATCCACCGGCCCGTACAGTTTGTTGTGCAAGGACTCCGGCGTTGGCCAAATCTCTGCCCTCAGCAACCGGAGGCTCCCGCAGTCCTGTAGGATGTGGGCCGTGTCCTGTTCTGCCTCTCCACAAGGACACATAGGGGAGGGCACAACGTGCATCTTTTTGTGAAGATGCTGATTCAGTCAGAGGACGTTACTTATCGGTGGCATGTTTTCTAGATTGGCCCTTCCCGAGTAAGTCTGCTTTACTTTGCTGACACAGGTTCAGCACCGCGGAAAGTTACCACAAAGTCTGCTGCCCACAAAGTTGGGAAAGTTAGATTGGGTGGACCTTGATCTTCCATAATAAACTATGTATCATTCTAGGTACGTGACCCCTTTGTCTGGCTAATGCTACTGAGATGCTTTAGGAGACACAATCGTTCTCTACGTGGGCATTCATTGAAGCGGTTTACGTGCAATGACTAGAAATGCATGCCTAGATCATCGAGTGAATATGTCAAGAATGATTTACATGTATTTTATTGTTTTCGATTATCATGTCCTGGCTACGATTGGTTATAAAACACTCCCACGACCAAACAAATTCATAAGAACAGAGTCACCTCGAGGTTTTCCCTGCAATAACACAAATGGGGAGGAGTATTTTTGTTCAGACAAGCTGCAGAGGGTGGCTGAGTCAGGAACCCTGTGGATCTAGCAGACCAGGGAAAGGTCAGGTTGACTGACCAGTGACCCAATGCCCCCCGGTGGCCAGACTGGCTGCTTGGTGTCGCCTCTGGCCTATCTCCTGGAGAAAACCCCGAAAGCTCTGCAGCCAGGGGTGTCAGCTGGTGAGGGAAACTCCAGCCGTATGTAGTTCTTCTTATAATTTTTAAAAAGTACTTTAATTTTACGCAGATATAAAGGGAAAACAATCTTCACACCGGCAACACCGTAATGTAGAGCGTTTTCATCGCACGGCCAATACATAATCTGTGATAGAGTGATGCATGTAACCGTAACCCTTTCAGCAGCATGCTAGATTTGCGGCGTGTATTGACTCTGAAGAGAAAGAAAATGCAAGCCGCGCATCTTTATTAAGCAGGGGTGCCTGTTTCGTAGACTAAAAGGAAAATGATGAACAATACAACCTTCACTTTTATCGTCTGTAAAATTTTGTAATATTGACTGCATGTGTAATTCTTCATATGGCTGGGTTTATTTAGAGTTCTCAGCAGAGTGACTTCTCCGACCTTTCATTTACCAGTTTCAGTTATATCTCGAGTGCTCAGGTCGTTGCTGGTTTATACAGTCTCTTAACATTCATGAAATATGTATCCAAGAAGTCTCTGTTTATATATATATGTATATAGATAATAGTTTCATTTAGGTATTGTTCCCATCTGCTTCATACCTTCCATCTCCTCTCTCTCTCTCTCTCTCTCTCTCTCTCTCTCTCTCTCTCTCTCTCTCTCTCACTTCCCTTTGAACACAAGACAGCTATTAGCTACGCCAAGAAGTGCGGACGCCCTGGAGAGCCACCGGAAGGAGAATTCTGATTGCCACTAGGAAAGCAAAGCCTTCGATCTGGTTCTGGAAAAGTCACGGCCCAGACTGATTTGCTCAGGAAAGGAAAATAGGATGTGACCTTTTTCGTGCGGAGACAGATTTCTTGGATGCAGAGATGTTTTGCACTTGTTGCCCCCAACGCAGCACTGGTGCTCAGCAACAGAAACTGGTCTCAGACATTTTACCGTGGCTAGATATTGACTACGCATTACAGGCAAAGAAGGTAGGGCTCATTCTGTTCTGTCAACAACTGAGGAAGTCAAATGGTTTAACTCCCCCATCCTCCCACGCATGTGTTTAAAGGCACTTTAAAACGTAGCTCACGGTGAAGAAGATGAAAAAAGAAATCTTTCACAACACCGCACCCCTTCTTGACCTATGACATTCCTATACACTCAAACACTGAACTATGCAGATTTTCAGTTTTGCTAAGTACGATCAATGTCCGTTTTTGCCATGTGTTTTGCATTCCTTCAATGATGCGTGGCCAGTGCAAGACATGAACACGTGTCAGCAGGAGACAGCAATACAATGGAAAACTTTCAGCGTTTGCGTGTTAGGCATGGAAATATTCTGGTCCAATGAGATACGTCCTTCTGCACTCATTTTGAAAGATTTGATTCAGTGGTCAGTTTCTTCAGTCTTGTTATTAGGATATTCTTAAGCTCATAAACAAATGACTCCTTCAAAAGCAAACAGTGAGGGAGTTATACAGACATTGAAAGTTTATAGTTAGAAATCGTGTAAGACATTGATTGATGGGCTTATTACAATTAAAACATTCCATTAGTAGGTTGAACTCGCTCCTACTACAGCAGCATCATTGTCAACATATCTCCTTTGAAATGAAAAAAAAATCGAAGAAAATCGTTTCTAAATTGCCAATACCGCACTGTCCGTGAATGATCCAAGTTTGTAAAGTGCATGTCCTGATGCCTTTAAATACAGCACTCGAGCCACCAATCGTCGCTTCAGTCTCAATGGAACTAGTTTGACCCTTTGCCCCAACCCATTCTCTTTTCCATATGTGCAGCACACTTCTTCTTGACAAAGAGTTATTAGAGAAAAAACACTTCGTTTGCAGTTGGTGCACATCAACTATGGCGACCACGAACGGAACACTCGTGGGCGGAGATGCCTCGAGTCAAAGACCTCGGGCTACCGACAGATCTTCTTTGAGCTCAAAATAGCAGTCTTCGTCTGCATGTAGACACCTCGTCGGACGTGGCTTCTTTCCAGGTTCCAGAAGACGCAGCGGGCGTCGAAGCCAAGCTGCGCGGTGGTCGCGGTTACTGACATGGCCACTGAACCCTGAAGACTGATAACAGGACACGGTGGACAGTGAACTCTGCTCGTTCACCGGAAGTTCATTTGCCCGTCAGGGACCGCGTTACTTGCGGCGACTGCCGTCAGATCAGACGTATTCCCAGCTCGTGCCTTCCCACTTCCGGTGGACGTGACATCCATCTTGGTCTCAGGAAGTCGAGGGTATGGTCAGGGGGCTTGCTGGGCAAAAGGGAAACACGATAATGAAATAGAAGGGGGTTAAATGTGGGGTAGGGGCAGTAGAGGGGTTTTGAGAATTATAGACTCGCCAGGAGTATGGAGATCTCCTGGAGGAGAAATGTATTGACCCTTTCGTTTTCCTATTTGAGAACTAAAGTCCAACTGTACTTCACAAGTTCGGTGAGCCACCAGAGACGTGAGATGTGGTCTTCAGTCCATCTTGGGAGTTGGTAGGTAGTTCACGTTGATAGCAATGCCGAACAAAGCATCACAGATCGAAGATAAAGTTACTAATGGCATTGTAGTATTTCCCTCTCGAAATCCCGTCATCACTATAGATATAAATGAAGGTTTCAAGGAGGAGGAGTCGGGGGGGGGGAGGAGGAGAAGGAGGAGGAGAAGGAAGGGGAGAAGGAGGGGAAGAGGAGGAGAGAAGAAGAAGGAAAGAAGAAGTAAAAAGAGAAGAAAAGAAGAAGAAAAAGAAGGAGAAAAAGATAAGAAGAAGAAAAGAAGAACATACTGAGCATCTTGCTCTCAGGTTGTTAGTTCTCTCAGAGCTGCAAACCTGAGTATTGCCATTTTACACTTTTGAAATACGCACATATCACCTTCTTTACTTCAAAATCAACGGATACGCTACGATCGTATACCGCCATTATCTTCGCCACTCTACAATCACAATCGCAATTTTGTTACGTCGAAATATCATTTTCCCCGAGTCACATAAATATCGAGACTGCTGTCGTCGTAATAATTATCATCCCTGTCATCTTGACCATATAGATGATAAGAAGTACCCATTCATCCGATTCAAACGCACTCAGCAGTTCAAATGGATTACGCACTCGTACATTCTAAATAACAACTCGAACATCTAGGTAGGATACAACTGAAAAGAGAGATACAAACAAATCTGCAATTCACATACATGTCGTTTTCAGATATTATATTTAAACTATCTACAAAACGGAAAGTATTATTATTCTTCCATGTTTTTTGTGTGTGGTTTGATAGAGTCGATTAACTTTACAATACTGCATGTCCTAATCACCAACCACATCTAGAAACTTTTTTCGAGTTTTCAGTCGCGTGTTTTCACATTGTACCTTTTCTTGTGAATAAACCCATTTTATCAGGCATGAGCTCAAACAACAAAGAGGAATGATACGGAGTGGTCAATTGCGTGCTGCGAGTTCTGCATGATGTAGCTATTTACTTTTTCTTTCCATTTTAAAGGCGGCTCTTCGACAACAATCATTCTCTTAAACCTAAATTTCAACGACCGTATATGGCAATCTGAACAACGCAGGTGAGTAGGCTACACATGAAAGGTTAAATCTGTAGAAAAACAAGAAAGACAAGATCTTGCTTCAGACACCACACTGCGAGAACACTACCCACATAGTAGCTGTTTTCAAAGTGACAAGGAGCAGCACGTGATCTCTGGGCGGAAATGTCGGTAGATGATGTGCCTAAGTCCCAGGTTCAGGGAAACAGGGCATCACTAATGCACCCGTGCGGCCATCTGGTGACCTGAGGTCGCCAGAGTTCAGTGGACGCCATTTTTGTCTGATCCTGGTGATCACTGCGTAATGCGGGGACAGCGTTGTGAGAACCTCGTTCGGAATAGAAAGAGCTGCATAGTTCAATAGTTCTCGTTCATCGCCTCATAGTTATTCAGACAGTCTTCTACTTACGATCATTTGAGTCACGAACAGTCGCCGACACTAACAAACCTGTCCGTAACTTCAACTTTTGTCCGTGAGGTTCTGAAGGTTCTAGAAGGTCTCGGGAGGCTGGAGAAAGCAGGAAACGGTCAGCCGACAGCGAGCCGCAGACGTAGGCCTACGCTTCGCAGCACCGCCGCGTGTCGCCTAGTTGAGCGTGGGCCATTTTGGACGCTATCCCGTTTAGTCTGTTCGCTGGTCTGTTGTAACCTAGACTTTCCCATACCAAGGTGTTTGTCATGTAAAAGAAGCTGAGTTTGTCATCTACATAAAGATGAATGCCTTAACTCAACGTTCGTGAGCTTCGAACATTTGCGGGCACACACACACACACGAACACACACACATACACACACACATGCACACACACGCGCGTGAATATACACACACACACACATGTACACACACATACGTACCCACGCATGCACGAGCGCCCGCGCACACACACACACGTACACCACGTACTCTGCCCATGTACACATGCATTCTTCATGCGTGCAGTGCACCTTCCTGCAAGTAAATAACACCCCACCCACCCGTCTCTCTCTCTCTCTCTCTCTCTCTCTCTCTCTCTCTCTCTCTCTCTCTCTCTCTCTCTCTCTCTCTAATTCTCCCTATTTCTCCCTCTATTTCTCCCTCTATTTCTCTCTATTTCTCTCTCTCTCTCTCTCTCTCTCTCTCTCTCTCTCTCTCTCTCTCTCCACTGTTTGAGGCAAAGTGAAGGTAATCTAGTAATCTGTCTAGATTTGGACAGGAAAACAACAGAAAGAGTGTGCTGGGCGAACATTTCGCCGTGGAGTGACTCAGCACACGTGTCGTCTCGGGCAGCCGTACTGGAACGACATCTTCGTTGCGAAACTCTGCCGCCCGACGCAATTATTTTTATCCTCGCGGCTCGAGCTCGTAGGACCCAGAGAATTTTTTCCGTCAGGCTGCGATCCGTATGACTCAGAAACTCCCACCACAGGGTTGTAAGATGTCTGGCGGAGAGACTTCTTTCATCTTGGATAAATTTGAGCGTCCACTGTGCATCGATCACATTAGACTCTTTCAAAGCAACTAGGACGCTAAAAAGGTCGGATTTTCACACGACTGTCGCGAGCAGTACAGTTTTTCACTACTTGATAAAAGGAACGCTTTCAGGAAAATGACAACATTAATCATTTCTGCTTCGAAAAACCCTGTAATCAGAGTAAAAGTAGGGAGTTAACGCCAGTACCTCCTCCTCCTCCTCCTCCTCCTCCTCCTCCTCCTCCTCCTCCTCCTCCTCCTCCTCCTCCTCCTCCTCCTCCTCCTCCTCCTCCTCCTCCACCTCTCCCTCCCCCTCCCCCTCCTCTTCCCCCTCTCCCTCCTCCTCCTCCCCCCCCCCCCCTCCTCCTCCTCCTCCTCCTCCTCCTCCTCCTCCTCGTCCTCCTCGTCCTCCTCCTCCTCCTTCTCCTCCTCCTTCTCCTCCTCTTCCTGTTGCTTCTTTTTCTCCTCCGTGAAAGCGTCATGAAGAGGTCAAATAATGTGAATGGCTTGGGTCGTACGTGTGAATGCCGGTACATTATAAAGGAGTAGAAATATAGTAAACATTGAAAATAAGCTTACGTGTGAATAAGTTCAGTAGGCCTCTGTGTGTGTGTGTGTTTGCGTGCGTGCGGTCGTGTGTGCATAAATACTTCACGCAGCAGACGTGTCGATTATGCCAGGCTGCAACTTCGGCAAAAACTCGATCGTGTAGACGTGCAGTTTTGAACAGAGACGCAGCTGAGCTGGAATCCAAACGAGCGCCAGTGCAATGATGCAGAAAACGTTTTCTCATTTTTATCAGTCTGGGGATGCCGTCTCAGTTCTGGAACAAGAATACAAAGAAAGCCATGATTTCCCATCTGTGTGCTCGATGGACGCAGGAGCATGGCTCGGAGAGCGAACCGATTTCCTGTGGCAGTTATTTCGAATACAGGATCGATTGAATCTATTAGCCCCAGCCATCGGGGTCTGATCCCACTGTATGCAAATGGCGATGGAAGGAAGTAAAGCAAAGGTGAGGGTCAGAAGCGAAAAGGGAGACAACTCCTGGCTCCACTGACTTCCCCTTAATACTCTCTAGACGATAGTACACGTTTTGGTGTGGACTTTGATGAAAACGCTACAGGGATGGAGGTCAACGACGACGGCAACGGCGATACTGACGACAACCAATAAAGATGACGAGAAAAGTAAAAAGAACGATGACGTCGATAATAACAATGATGATGACGACGACAAAGAGGATCGTAGGCCTACTGCTGGTGATGATGATAACGACGGCGTAGAAGCATAAACAGAAGGAAAAGGAGGAAAAGGAGGAGGATCGAGGAGGAGGAGGAGGAGGAGGAGGAGGGGGGGGGGGGAGGGGGGGGGGGTGGGGGGGGGGGGGGGGGTAGGGGTTTTCGTTTTTCCACACGCACATTCACACGCAAATGCACGTATTTGTGGATGTACAAACACAAAAATTCGCGCCTGCGTGCGTGTGCACACATAATCACGCATACATACGCACACACACGAATACCAGCACGCACGCGCAAATGAGCACACGGAAGCTTGCGCACACACCCACTGATACGCTTGCACATTTACCACATTACCTATTTAACAATAATTGTTTGATTAAAAATGTACCCTTACTCAGTTACAGGAAAGAGCTGGATATTGTAAATAGTAGACTAAAATTCAGTTCTTCGATTAAAGTGCACAATATACTACGAATATTCTGTTGACATTAAATGTCTAGGATCTCACCGATACTGAGGGACCTGCAGAATATATTTTTTAAGTATGTAGTCCGTCTTCATCGTATTTGGATACACTTTAATTTCAGGACAGACGTTCCCTGAGTCAAACTGCGCAGTTGCCGAGGAAAGCTATGAAAATCACAGCAGAAGACGAGAGAGATACGTTTCCTACCTCCTCATTACGTAAGGCCCAAACGTTAGAGAGGGACCACAGAAAAAACTCTCTCTCTCTCTCTCTCTCTCTCTCTCTCTCTCTGTGTTTCTTTCTCTCTGTTTCTTTCTCTGTTTCTTTCTGTGTTTCTTTCTCTGTTTCTTTCTCTGCTTCTTTCTCTGTCTGTCTGTCTGTCTGTCTGTCTGACTGACTGCCTGTCTGTCTGTATGTCTCTCTCTCTCTCTCTCTGTCTCGTGGTTTCTGGTGCAAGTCGGTCCCAAGTCCCCGATTCAACTTATTCCAAGCAGCGGACGCTCCTCTATCCAAAGTCGAGACAAACCAGGCTCCCGACAGAGTGCCAGGGTCCAAGAGACGCCTGGAAAAGCATCGGGGAAGCCCAAACCTCACGGCACTGAAGTCCCACATCAATGGAGAATAAGACTTTGCCATCCTCGACCAGGTGGTATGAAGGCATTCGGATTGAATCGATCAAAGAAACAGGTGTCAGTGTGGTTGAGGGTGCTCTGCATGTTTTCACATGAAAGGCGGGAAATGCTACAATTCCAAACAAAATTCTACAAGATAATGTTCTGGAGGGTCGGTCTGTGGCTATACCCCCTGCAGACTGTGTGTGTATGTGTCTGTATGTGTTTGTGTGTGTCTGTGTGTGTGTGTATGTGTGTGTGTCTGTATATAAGTGTGTGTGTCTGTATGTGTGTGTATCTGTATGTGTGTGTCTGTATGTGTATGTGTGTGTCTGTATGTGTGTGTGTGTGTCTGTATGTCTGTGTATCTGTATGTGTGTGTGTGTGTATCTGTATGTGTGTGTGTGAGTGTGTGTGTGTTTGTTGACTGTCTATGCATCGGTCTATGTGTGTGTGTGTGTGTGTCTGTTTGTTGGTCTGTGTTGGTCTGTGTGTGCGTATACGTCTTTCTGCCTCTCTCTCTCTCTCATTCATGAAGGCGCGCGCGCGCGCACGCACACACACACACACACACACACACACACACACACAAATACACGCACAAACGCACGCATACACACACAAGCACTCATAACCACAGGAACCACAGCACAAACTGTAGGCGAGGAAAGCAGGCAAGGAACGAGACGTGACCTCCATCAAAATGTCTTCATTCCTCTTCCTGAATCTCTAAGTGGAAGCGCTTACCATGCAAGTGGTCATTCATCAAGGGACTCCACTGCACGGTGCAGCTAAATGCAAAAGGAGGATCGACAATACACCTGCAGACAAACTTCCCAGGCTATTCCTATGCATAGAAACGATGACATGTTTCCATGGGGAAAATCATTATGCACAGAGACTTGCCATTAAAAACTGCTAGACACTTTGGCGCGAGAAGCCTCTTAGAAAGTGTGGGATGGCATCAGAATGACAACATGAAAGATTCAAAGAAGCTCTCAAGCTTGGCAAATCAATGGAGATTGCAAAAAAATTGGTTTTTGGTTCGTGGACGATCAATATTGTACTGTTAAACAAGCTCTATGACTTCGCAAGAGCTTTGTTTTCAATTATGCGTGTTCCAATGTAAAACAACGGCTGTTTTTAACAAAAGAAACTTGAAAAGTTCTCGAAAAGCCTACTAAAGCCTTTTACGATCCATCCAATGTCTTCGCGCTAACAAACTAGCTGTGTAAAACCCGCGGCCTTCAGAAATTCCTTTTTCTGTTGTTTTCGAAAATGGCCTGCTCTTTAGCTTTTTATGCGTCTTAGAAACTACAGATAAGAATTAGTGCATAAAGGAACCAGGCGCAGTCACTTCTCTCACAAGTTTCACTGCAGCCATGATCATCACGACATTATAACAACGACAACTTTAATATCGATAACGACCCCAATGAGCATGTTGAAACTGATAAAGATAAGCGTATTGATGATGACTACGACGACGACGACGACTACAACGAAGACGAAGATTGATGATGGATGATGATAGCGATGATGATGATGATGATGGTGATGATGATGATGATGATGATGATGATGATGATGATGATGATGATGATGATGATGATGATGATGATGATGATGATGATGATGATGATGATGATGATGATTATGATGATGATGATGATGATGATGATGAGGATGGTAAGTGACGAGAGTTACAACAAAAACACCCACAAACACGCGCGCGCGCGCGCGCACATGCTCCTGCACACACATGCACACACACAGTCACACGCACGCACACACACACACATACGCACACACATACACACACACGTACGCACATGCACACACGTGCACACATACATTCACACACACAAACACACACACACACACACACGCTCGCGTGCGTAGGCCCCTACATATAGACACAAACGCACGCTCGAGTGCACTCAAACGTATGCTCTAACACATTAATATTTATTCAAACACGCACACATATACGTTTAATTGGCCTCATTGGGCCATAGTATCAGCAAAAGGCAAACCTTTCCCTCATTTTCCTCATGCCCTAACCCTCCTAGCCCCTCACTCCACCCCTTCCACTCCCAAATTACATTTCTAGCGATGTCAGATCACAACTTGTCAACATTGTTGAATGAGCATTGTGGGGAAGAGAAAGTCTTTATGATCGACCAATCAACCAACCATACTGTTTACGTGTGGATGTGCATGTGTGTGTCTAGGGCTTCGAATAATGTCTCCTGTACTAAATACAAAAAAGAATGGGGGAAAGTAATGTAAAGAGATGGAATGCTCAATCGAATTTGTCATGCCTGTAGTGATCCATCACGTGTGCATAAATTTACACCTTTCTGTGTTACTTCGAAGCATTCTGTGAACCCCGAGTCAGTATTGTCAGTATATAGGCGAAGTCTCTAGTGAATTAGAATGAATTCGAAGGCCAGGTCACACGGACCTTTCCACGTGGCAACCAGTCCGCGAGGGCCGATGGGCTGCTCAGAATCAATGTAAGAAATTTCTGCAATTGAATTGCCTTAAAGTAGCATGTCTCGACAAGTAATTAAGTGCTATTCTTCAAACATATATTTCCACAAAGCTCTTTCAATCATTCAAAAGTCACTGAAATCTAAACTTTGGCACTGCTGTCATGTCTTTCCGTGAAATTTGGATGATAATTTGCATAATTTGCATAAATTTGCATAAACCGAAACGGAATTGAGCAGACCTTTTTCCAGACAGACGTTTTGCTATTATTGAATCCTGACAAGATATTTTCCGTGCTAGGCGAGAAAAGAAAGAGAGCAAGTGTATGAGTTCCGCCTCGCTCAGTTTTAGTTATTTTTACCAGCTCCATTTCCCCTTTTTCGCATTCTTCGTTTGCGTCAATTCTGTGGGCTGTTATTCTATACGTGTTTGAATCATTGCAGACTTAGGTGATTCAGAAATAGGTACACCAGGAAAACGGGGAACCATTACCTATCCATGTCACTTAATTCTGCACGCTACAAAGCCGTGCGTGACGAACGTCATGCATAACCAACATCAAACACCTTGCCGGGGGCTTGCTCTTCAGTAGGCCTTACAGCTGCAGAAGATCCATTCAGCGGCCGCTTTGACCTTCGATACGTTTTTTCCTGGCCCAACGAGGATGTATAATCAATGATAAGTGTCGGTCGCGGGCTTGTTATTTCAGGTGTTCGACGTGTTCTCTACCAAAGAAAATGACGACACAAGGTAAATGACGATGTTCAATATTCGATATACGGGCAAACACACGGACACATTTCCTGCAGTTATGAAAGCGTCGAGTGACCTCCTCTTCTGGATCTGGTACGGAGGTGTTGCTCTACAAATATCGATCAATGCCGAGTACCACGTGCGGTACAAACGCAATTATCAAACTGGATTACTTTCTAGCAAGGAGCATTCTCTGTGTCGACTTTAAATATCTGCGTCGGTGCAGAGAGGTGAATGTACATGGGAAGAAACAGGAGGCAGTATTAAGACTGAGACGAAAAAGCAGGCAGTGTCCAATTTTGGAGACAGATCTTTCCCCAGAACTGATTATTACAGTGGTTATCGAATGTTGAGGAAAATGCTTTACCCAAAGCCAAACAGCCAGGTATTTTACAAATGGAGATGCGCTGCCCAAGACAACCGATGACTTTTCAAAGGCAATCAAAGACAATCCTGTGCCTTAGAGAGTGTCAAACTCAATTTTCCAAAAAGGCATCCCTGGTTCTTTCTTGTGCGTGATAAAACCCGTTTAGTGGGAGAAGGTTTGGGATAGTGTCTGGTCTTCAGTGGATTTGTCTAATGAAAGAGAGTTCCAGATCGCAAACTAGGAACTCGATGAAACGCCCTATTTTCATCTAAGTGAACAGAAACTTCGGTCTACTCTCATCAAAACGAAAAGTCCCCTTTGGGACTCCGAGTGAAGTGCCTAGCCCTGACTGGAGTTTACAATGAAGTTTTTGGATTGCGCTTTGAATAGATCTTGTTTTTCTGGGGCAGTGTTTCGGCGACCCAGTAAACCTGATCAAGAGAACATCGTTAAGACCTCAGAGCATTGACCGTACCCGAAACCCGTCTAACTGGAATCATGCCGGGGGGACACTCCCGAAATAACGTTAGGGCGGGAAAAAACATGTGACAGCTAGTGCGTGGCGGATGAGCCTGAAAAAAAACCTGGAAGCGGCTACGTTGCAAGAGTTTTCCCTTCGTTAATAATGATCTCTTGGAAACTATGCCTACGTGACCGCTTGCTGATGTGTCCTTCGAATGAATTCTATTAAGCTGCAGCAACACGAAGAAACGAGTTATGGGTTCTCAAGATATTCGACTTTAAAGAATGACCAAAGTCCAAAAACGAGGGTATAATAGGGGTGGAGTGGTTGTTAAGGAGGGAAAGGGAGGGGGGGGGAGGGGATAAGTAATCAGTTTGGATGACCGAGGACTTTAAAAATAAAAGTACACTGCGTCACTTTATGTTGAAAATCTCGAGACACAAACTAATGGCGAGATACACCAAGCAATGTCTTACGTACTTATCCTCACAAAGAACCCATCAGCCACTATAGAGCTTGTGAAGTACGGATAGGTGTTTGCTCGATGATGCACGCAAAATCGTGTCCTTAAGATGTACAAAATGTGTAAACTATTCTGTTTGAAAAGTTTAAAGGGAGCAAATCAGGGCATACAAACTTGAAGTTTAACGAGGAATGGTGAGTAGATGGGGATGGAGATGGAGGGGTTGGAGGTGGGTGGTGGGTGGGTGGGTGGAATGGGGAGGAGGACGCAGAGGAAAAAAGGGGGAAACAAAATGTCTGAAGAAGTAATGACGAGGGCACGATTAATGACCAATGGAAAAAGGACTGGATATTTTTACAACATCATAACTACAAGTCTGTGCAAACAAAAATGACATTTATATAGAAGAGATTGTGAAGACTATGATCAAAACCACGACGGCGTTGACGACGACATCGACGACGACTACGATGATGATGATGATCATGATGCAGACTAATCATGATGCATGATGCATAATGATGACGACGACGATGATGATTACAACGATGACGATGACGACGATGATGATGATGACGACGACGACGACGACGATGACAATAACGACCGTTCTTATGAAGCTTACAGCAGCTACGAACTTCCCGACAGAAATAGTACAGCGATGGGAGTGGTCACATCCCTTGTACTCCGACTAATCTGTCGCTTCACCACACCCTTCATCACGGACTATCCACTTCCGAAAGCTGAAAGCTCGGAAGGCTGGCGGTTGTCAGGCTGGATTTTCCCTGCATGGCCAGCCATGCGCTTGCGGGCACGTCTCGCCACAGAAATGGATCTCTCTGGTGCCATGGATCAGGCCCCGGACAGGGGCCTGAGCCTCACACAGACTGGGGTCGCACTGGAAAATCTGGGAGGACAGCTGCTCCGTCGGGGGTCAGGACATGACGTCTGGTACGTGTGTGGAGTGGAGTCTCCCACGATTGTTTCGTTCGAGGAAGTGGTAGTTTGTAGTTGGAGATGTTCTACGAAATTCCGGGGGGAGTGGGGATGGGTGGGGGTGGGGTTGGGAGTGGAGGGAGGGGAGAGAGAGAGAGAGAGAGAGAGAGAAATAGAGAGAGAGAGAGAGAGAGAGAGAGGGGGGGGGGGGCACGCACACCCCAGACACCTACCCACCTACCCACACACATGCGCGCGCGCACACACACACATACAGAAACACACAGTGCATATATCTCTCCCTCTCTCTCTCTCTCTCTCTCTCTCTCTCTCTCTCTCGCTCTATCACACAGTCAAACACTAGAACACACAGATGCACAGGAAGATACATACTCATATATTCAGACAAATGCACGAACACACACACACACACACACACACAAATACACGCATACAGATACACAAAACAGTCATATAGACATGCAGAGAAACGGTAATTTCGTGCGGTCAGACAAACAGTCGGGCACACGCAGAGGCAGGCATACACAGGCACGTACGCGCGCATGCACACGCACACGCAAGCAAGCAAACACACACACACATTCACACACACACGCACGCGCGCGCGCTCCAACACAGCTAAAACTCACATATACATTATACAGTGTGCAGAAAGATGCAGGCAGACAGGCGGACTGGAACAGACAGAAGGATAAGTAACGATAACTTGTAAGTTCGTTGTCATCATCTACAACTGCAGCGCTCTGTTCAAGAAGGGTGAAGTCTGAAATACGACTACTCTCTAATATATTTTACGTTCTGTCTTGGCTGTAACTTCACCATACCAAAGATTATAGGTTACACATATAATCTTTGACCATACGTAGCCGTAGATTCCGATAATGTGGAAGGTCCTACTTTAAAATAGAGTCCAACAGATTAGTTCAGAAGACTGATTTTTTTCTGATTAAGACTTCAGAAGACGGCTCTCTCTTTTTTTAACAAGGGAATGGCAGTCTAAAATGTACACAAATAGACTGCGCGTTCTCCACTCTCGCATTTTCTTAAATATGGCTCGAACAGCACAATTAGCGCTAGGCAGATGGTCGGGGCATTGACGTACCAATGTCTGCTGTCTGAAACAATAAAGTTTCACCTACACGTTTACTGTCATCTATACGACCGTGACGTCAATACATAAAATTCACTGGTATAAATCATTATGTGACGTAGATGCGTGTGATATTTGAATACATTATCATTAAGAATGTTTTACTCATTAACTTAGTGCTGATAGAACTGATTATATTCTCCCGTGCACCTCCCTGGAGCCCTGTTAGTCAGGCGAAACCTGCGGAAGACCGACCACGCCAACGACCACTTATGACTCCCCATGACCAACTCCCATTTCATGTCCTCACCAAGAAAGGTTCGGCGGGAGCAGAGCCTTTCGTGCAATGCCACTTATTATTTCCCGTGGGAAAGATGTGGTGAATAGCTCAAATTTCCCTCAAGAATCTTCTCAGTTCAGTTCAGTTCAGTCTCTTAACCCTGGGATGGGTTGTTGAGGCACCACTGATGACTTTCGGACAATCTTCCTCCATCGATCTCTATCCTCTGTGGCTCGCTGTGAGTCAGCAAAGGTCAAGCCTGTCCACTCGTTGATGTTGTCTTTGAATCTTCTACGCGAACAATAACATACATACATTAGTAAAATAATGGCTTGTAATATATTCATATGCCCAGTCCAAGGTCACATACGAAAGAAAACAAGGACAGATTCATAAGCAAACGAATAAGAGTCAGACGCGGAGACATTTGACAAGACTTCATAGACCCTGAACAAAAAAATGGAATGGATGGAAAATCTTTGGTGATGATGATGATGATGATGATGGTAGTAGTAGTAGTCTTTCTTTTTGTCCTTTCTGAGGAATTTGTTTGGGGGACTTTCACCTCAGGTCGCCACTGTGTAGCACCCAGTGACCTGTGCAACCTCTCGGTAGGAGAGGCAATGTGGGCGAAGCACCTTGCCCGAGGATGCAACTCTGGGATCCGTGCAGGTTCGAACACCGGACCCACTGGCTGCAAGCAATTGCAGGTCGAACGCTCTAACCACTCGGCCACAGAGGTCTACTTTGGATGGTGGCGCAACCTGGAGGAGCTGCGGAGAACAGCTGCATTTGTGCGGGCGACTGGCGCAATCATCTAGCGATCGACAAGAAGAAGAAGAAGAAGAAGAAGATGGTGGGACTCCGGCAATGTTCCATTTACGAAACAAAACACTCGGCCGAAGAATCTCATTCAATAACAGCGACTGTTATTTTCCTTTCCCCCATCTTACCCTCTTCCCCCCTCCACCCCATCCCACCCCCACCCACTCCTCCAATCCCTCCCCTACCGTTGAAGAGACCAAAATACTACGTCCCTGATCGCTGGGATGAGCATGTACAGCTGATCGCATCAGCACCACTTTCATCCTGCTCGACTTTGGAGAAAAGACTGGAGCATGGCATAAGAGAAGACGTCGATGCATGCTTCCTGTCCTCATTACGTCACGTCCACCCCGCGCCCCCGACTGACCAACTTTCCAAAATGCCCCTGATCCTTCCCCCGGTCAATGTGAAAATGGATCGAGAGCATCGCCTCTCTGCCACTTCTGCCCCTAGGGACTGCAGTCAGGGTCCTCGTCCTTCGCACACGATCCCACGCCATGACCTGCAGGCATCCGGGTTAATGGAGGCGCCACAAACATCCGGGGCTCTCACCAGGAGGACGCCATGACACCCCGCGTCAAGCTGTCTGGTCCCATGCCACCTCTGACGTCACAACGCTTCCTATGAAGTCGTCCTCGCCCGCGCGTTGACCGCCGGGGCGCGTTGCTTACGTTGGGAACCTTGCAAGATCTTGCGAGGGATAGGCCGGTGTCAACATGTATCAACATGATGAGAGCAGATAAAAAGGCAGGCAAATACTTGACACATGTTGACACCGGGCTATTATTTGCCAACGAGGTGGGCTTAACAACGTACCCCTGGGAGTAGTCTGTACTATAATATTGGCCTATTAATCCTTTACCTCCCGACATACGGGAATTAACTCTTTAAAATTCAAAGAACTTAAGCAATCACCAAAGTTAAAAATCAGTGGGCGCTGCAGGAGATAAAGGATTAATCAGTGTCTTGACAATTTTTGTTCACTTTTTTTCCTTTAATCTTTTCCAAATTTCCTCGTGGAAATTTCACTATTTTTTATCTTAAGACACGAGATGCAGTTTTTCATGTAGATTAAAGACTAGAAACGACGACGACGACGACAACAACAACAACAACAACAACAACAACAACAACAACAACACAAGGACAAAGATCCAGTGGCCGTCACACGACCAAAGAAAGTTAGCCCAACGACATACCATGTACTACGGCGATCATTCAGCTACTACAAGGTAAACTGTTGTTAAAATGCCTATGCTTGGATATTGAGGTTGAAAACAGGAAGTTTAGGCCAACAGCAAAAGCGCTGGCTTGGATACTTTCCAGCAATCTCCCGGCTGTGCAACACTCAAATAGCCTTACGGTCGTTTCCAGACGATCCGTGAAACGCTACAGTTGTTTTCTCTTTTCTCACCTCTCCTGACTGAGGAATAGTTTCGTCATTAGCTCCAATACCATTCTGGTGCTACTCTGCTGTCGTTGGTGCGTACCAGACTGCGCAAAGAAACGAAGACTGCCCTGCGCTGATTAAACAAACTACTTTGGATTTGCTATATTAACGAATGAGCTGTGTCGTTTGCATGTGTCTCCCAAAGATTTGTCCGTCGTGCAAGAAATGCAGAAACTTATTCGGTCAATAACAACAACAAGAACAAGTGCTGGTGTTTCTCTCGGCGAATCGTGCGTGGAGAGAACGTTTTTAACCAGAGCGGCAGTGATAAACTGATGAAAGTGCATTGGAGGCCATCTTGTGTTTCAACAAAACTCAGGAAATCATTGCCTTTATGTACACTCCGCCTCGAAAAGAATTACTGCACAGATTATACATATATGTTTGTATGGCAGCATACATGTACATGCCTATGCGGTTAAGTATCTATACTCACGTGCAACTAAGGGTTCCCATGCATGTGCACAAGACTGTTTTTCTACTCACGAATTCATCGCTTCAAATACATGTACATAAAGAGCCACAGAGAGAGAGAGAGAGAGAGAGAGAGAGAGAGAGAGAGAGAGAGAGAGAGAGAGAGAGAGAGAGAGAGAACGAACAAACAACGAACACTTTATTTCGTTAGGCCACCGGCCCATTACGAAGGGGATGGAATAGAAATGACAACATTTCACATCAGCCAATCATGTCCGCATTCGCATTCCTTCTACGTATTAAAGCATAGAGGATGTACAAGGAATGTGACCTAACACTGTGATCATCTGTATCACTCAAAATACGTACAAAGGTATTCTCATTTCGAGGTTCATCGTCTGAAAGTGGATATTTTGTACGTAGGTCATTGTAAACGGGACAGTGTAACAGGAAGTGTATTTCATCTTCGTCCTAGGGCATAACAAATATTTTTCTGTCTGTGGTAACGTAATTTATGAGCTTCAATGTCACTGATTCCACACCTTAAACGAGTCAACACTTCACATAAGATCTATTTATCAATAACGTTCAGATAAGGTTCAAATTATCTTCCCATTTTAAATTATCGATAAACAGTGAAACGGTTGCTAGTAATTATTTCTTCCCATTTGTGATTGAATCGATCAATCAATCTCTGGCGCAATGTACAAAGGAATGTTCTTTCGTCTGTTACATGTTGTTCCGACCAGACATTGTCGTATCCATTAGTGCACAGTAACGTTTTTATTCTATTGGCCCAACTATCTAAATGTTTACCCTTGGTAAGCATCATGTCATACGCCATACGTGGATATCGGTGAGAAGACATTTTAAGAACTTTCAGCCAATACTTGACAGCTCTCACCGCGGAATTAATACGCAATGGATAGCGGCCTAATTCACCATAAATTAGTGCATTAGGTGTTCTACGAGAAACGTTGAGAAATTTCTTCATTGTAAATACATTGCAGATTCAACAGTTTCACAATTCTCTACTCCCCACACCTCTGAACCATACAACAAAATAGGCTGTATCTGTGAGTCATACAATTTCACAATGATTTTCTTAGATACATTGTTGATCTTCCGCATGGATTTTAACACCTGCGTGGCCGCTGCTTTAGCTCTTCTTGCGAGATCACTTTGGGGTATGCTCGCTGATAGTTTTGTGGTAAAAAGTACACCAAGGTATTTATATTCGTTGCATACTTCTAGTTTTTGTCCTTGGATAAGCCACTTTTCGTGACAGGCGAGGTGTCCACCCATGCGAAAGACCTTTGACTTCGGTACATTGACACTTAGTCCAAAAGTAGCAGCTGTCTGTACAAGGACATCCAATTGGTTTTGTAGTCCAATTACAGTATCAGAAAAAGGACAACATCGTCTGCAAACAACAGCATATAGAGATCGGGTCCATTCGGTAAAAGTTGGATCCCGTGCTTCCCTCGTTTTATTACTTCCCGGATGATCAAGGCAGCTACATACAAAAACATTTGTGGTGACAAATTGCATCCTTGTTTAAGGCCCCTGAAACTATTGAAGTAGTCTGTACACCCATCTGTCTGTTCCTTTGACACAATATAAAACACTTTTGTAGATATTCTAAATGATGCGCACAAGTGTCACAGGTAAGTTAAATTCTTTCATTACTTCATACAGCGAGGATCTAGAAACTGTGTCGAAGGCCTTTTTGAAATCATTGTAAGCGACGTATAGTTTCTTCTTTCTGAGTAGGTGATATTCTATCACTGCATGTAGGGTAAATATATTATCTATCGTGGAAAAACCTCTGCGAAACCCACTCTGTTCTTCCTGGATGTGGTCATGTTCATCAGCCCAGTTCCTCATCCTGTTGGTAAGTATACTCATGAACACTTTGCTTAGAACATTTGTGATCGAAATACCTCTAAAGTTATCAGGGTCATTAGTACTTCCACTTTTGTGTATGGGAACAATTATTGATCTAGTCCAGGAGGTAGGGTAAGTTCACCGAGTGAAAATTTCATTAAAGAGTTTCTTTATATATGGTGTGAGATACTGAACTCCCGTCTTTAACATCTCGCCGAGGATGCCATCGGCTCCGGCAGATCTACCTGATTTTAGTATGTGTATAGAATGAGTTATTTCTTCATCAGGGATATCACCGACGAGTTCCTCAGTTTCAAGATTCTCGTTAGGCTCAGTTGACTGAAACCTGCCATGTTCATCATTGTCGGAGCTAGAGTCAAATACCTTTTTGAAATGTTCGTACCAAACTTTGTTTTCTATTTTATTCTATTTTCTTTTACTCCCACTTAGCTCTCGGATATGTTTCCAGAATAAATC